>JAQFYG010001804.1:0-17196 GCA_034694325.1 Entomobrya corticalis
GGTGCGGTCCATAGTCCATATAGAAAAGTTGTCCTAGTCCCTTTCTCTTTTTTATTATCATTATTTCTCCTTCTTTTTTTCTCTCTGTTTTTATCTATCCACTTGTGTAGTACCTTCTAGTTTTTTTTTGCTGATACATATACGTGTCATAATATCTAGATCACGATGACATGATAGAAGCTCTCTTCTCTCCTCCCGGTGAAAGAAAATATTGAGAAGTCGAAGCCATTGTGGTAATAATATTAAATACAATATTTTTATAGCTACTAGGTTTTATATTACAACAAGGAATTCCTTCTGATTCCACGAGAATCCGTGATGCAGTGGACACCAAACACCTTTTTAGGCAGTTATCTCTTATCTTTTTCCAATCCCATTTCAGCCATCAGCCCATCACGTCACGCCAAAACTGTACCGGAATTTGAGAGTGAGAAAAATGTAATAGCAGATTTTTTCACGTTTTTTCCCATTTTATTATCAATGCACATGCCTCGAAGATCTAAATAGAAATGGACTGTGAATGAATGAATGAAAGAAAGGAAAAAATCCAATCGAATGATTCACAAGACCGATCAAATATTACGGATGAACTAGTCAAGTGAACAAGACGTATAAAGGACGTTGGTAGGATTACATCTATTCCTTGCGCTCTGCCACCACCACGAAAAGAGGAGATTGGGAAGGTCACTGATTGTGAGCGAGCGGTCAACTTGACTTGACTTACTACTGGACTATGTGTGTCAGTGGCTTTCAAGGATGGAGAAGAAAAAAAGAATTTAAAGAATTAAGTTCGTGTTGGCTCCCTTTTCTGTACTTATTGCATTGCATTACGTACGCTGTGATGCTGTGCCATAATCACTATCAGATAGTTTTGTTGGATGGACGAACACAACTGCACAATTGACCTATGAAATGAAAAGGGGGCATAATATCCTCTCCACATCTGATCGGTTTAAGTCCTCCAGCATTATTTTTTCTACTTGGATGCCTTTTTCTAGAGCAGAAAAATAAGAGGATAGAAATTCTTTGCGACTACTTCTTTAAGAGATGAAGGAATGTGCTGGTTTGCAATTAGGTTCTGCGCAATGTACAAAGTAGTAGTTTTGAATTCGAAATAAACTAAATACATGAAATACAGAATTTTTTCATTTCACTGTACTTTACGATTTCTAGCTTCTTTTTTACAACTTATTGTACTTTACACAGTGTGTCTTCTTCTGGTGGAAGGAACTGTGATAATAAAATGTGAACTATGAACTTGAAAACTATATATATTATTTTTATGCTGTTGCTTGTGACTTTGGTCATATCTTTCTATAAAAATGTATGATGCTACAATACAACAGAGCTAAAACGTAGATGCTCTTTATGAATGGATAGATTGAAAAATGCAGCAGACATGTTGCAGTGTTGAGTGTGCAAAGGAGACTCTTTGTGACAAGCAAGGTTAAAAAGGCACCCTTCCATTTTTTCTTAGTCTTCGCATTACTCTTGAGTATATTTTTTTACTAGACATTACCTACCTATTTCTCCTTGATTTTTCCCGTGTCTATCCAATTTATTATTCCGCTAGGAGATGAAGAAGGAGAAGAATAACTACTTATCTCTCACTCTGGAGGAAACAGAAACAAATGCTTGTTCTTATTCCTTTTTTTACATTGGCATCGTCACAACTGTCTGTAATAATAATAAGGAGAAGTAGAAAAGTAAAAAGGATAAGTATAAAAATGCCGAATAGAATGATATAGAGAGGTGGCGGAGGCAACCCTGAGACAAAAGACTATAAAAATGCAAGTCTGAATAATAAATGAGATGTGTAGGTGGTTTAAAACAGAACAAAGATACAATGTCACGGAGAAAAGGGAAATGGAATTTCAGTTGATACAGTAAGCGTGCATATAAATATTCAACTATTTATATATCCGCCTTCGCCTTCTTACTTCCTAAACCTCTTAAACCTGAGAGATGAGAGTGCAGTAAAACGAATACATATGTACATCATTATCATAATCTTCCAGTATTTTGGATTTCCTGTCGTTGTAGGAGGTGGGCGTGTGTGTGAGGAGAGAATATGAGTATGAATGAATGAATGAGAAAATAATTTTTTTTCTATAAAAGTTGCCTAAATCATGCTGGTTCTGGTTTCATTCAGATTTTCATATCCAAAAACCCCACAGATCCTAGTATTTCTATTTAATTCTAGGCAGCGAAGTAAGTGGAAAAGGATTTGCAAAAGTAAAAGTTTTTTAGTTCCTGATCCCCCAAAAAAATTAATTCCCTCAACATTAAAATTATTAGAATGTGCCAAACTACACGGAGGAGAAAAGTTTTTCTCTCGGAAATAAAAAACAAATCAGTTTCTGCATGCGATATAAATAATATTTGTCACGACTTGAAAAAATGAAAGCTGTATGTGGTGAATGGGATAGAACTGTTTATGATGAGTATTTATGACGAGTGGAAACTGTGAAGGTGGTGGTGATGATGGCATTAGTTCTTTGGAAAATTATAACGAAACACACAGTTGGTGGTACACATCATCATCGTCACATCGCATGCAAGCAGGTCTTTTTCTATTTCATCTTTTCCCCTCATCTTCTCCTCATCTCCGCACCAAGCTCTATTTCATCCTCCTCCACCGTATATCTCTTTATACAAAGTTGATCTCATCTCAGAAAAAAAGATGATGCTGATGATAATGATGGTCTAGTGTATTCGTATTCTATTGCACGTTCGTGTCCCTGAAAAAATTGAGTGAGTTGCATGCACATTTTCCCCTTTCGCTATCCTTCCTTTTCCACATCCAGCCAGCCATCATTATTGCTTGCTTTCTTTCTTCTACTTTTCAGAGTTTTCTTCTGAGCTCTGTGAGCTGAACACTGACAAGGATCAGCAGCAAAGAACAGGACCACCGTTGCTGCCACACCATTCAACATAACACCAAGGAAGACCATCAGCACCACCACCACCGCTACCACGCCGCTGTACCATCATCATCCTCCAAAGAAGAAGAAGATGCGGGCATGGGCATCCATATGCACAACCAGTTTTTACCAACTTTGTTTTGTCCCTTTTCTCTCATGGTTTTCTCTTCTAGTTTTGCAGCAAAAATAAAATAATAAAAAAGCTTTAAAGAGAAGAGAAAAGAGTACATAAGGGGAGATCCGGCAAGCAGGCACATTTTCATGTAAAGCATGTGTACTATCAACTATGCTCTCACTCTCTTCGTCTCCTAACCGTTACTTTTTTTTCTACAGTAACTGCCACTGTACCTCTTGCTCTCTGCACAAACATAGTTTTTTTCTCTCTACCGCTACTACATACTACTAGTAGCAGGAAACGTGTGTGAACCACTCAAGTTGAAACCGCCTACTGTTATCCCAGAGAAAAAAAAATGAAAAGAAAGAATGAAAAAATATCCTACTTTTGCTGCTGGAATGGCATGGCATGTGGATGCAGTCTTGAATACATATCTCCACATGGTACCTCTTCTAACTTACTTTTTTGGCTATGATCCTAAAAACGGAGACTTGGAAATTCTGATCCAGCTCCAAAACAGCAGCAGCACATATAAATATATACAAGCATATTCCCTTATTTTTTATCTACAAAGTATATATGTACACTACATTTATAGTTTCTAATGTATAAAGGCACTTTCTCTAAAGCAAAATGCTATGATCATTTATAACAGGGATATTTTTTATATTTATCAGCACAAGCTAACGAATAGGACATTCAACATTATTACACTGATCTGGTGAAATGCATTGGTGGAGGTGGTGGTGGTGGTAGCACTTGGGATGCTTGTCTACCACCACCACTACATAATATTATAAGGCTTGTGTAGTTTTCCAGTTTTGTATGCATACCTATACCTACCTACTAGTCCTACCCTACAACCTACCATAAAGCAGCAAAGAGAATGTGAATGTGTGCAATATAAAAAAGTCAAAGCCAATGCTAACTTTCTTTTGATATTGCATTAGCACTTTTTATATCTCACGTATATAAATTCTATATGGAAATTACATCTCTCATTGCAGGTTCTTGAGAGAAAAAAAGTAAGATATAAAGCCACTATAATATATTATAGCATCACAAACACACATAAATACATATTCTCCCAAAAATATTGTTGGTGCAACTATACATTTTATATGAAAAAAAAGAAAGCTAGAGAGAAAGAGGGAGTGAAAGGGAGAGAGAAGAAGAGAGATAAATGACAACTTGGCCGGGTACTATTGTAATATCGTAGCCAAGAAAAGAGAGCACCATCTCGCCATCATGCCATTCCTATGGTGGTTTCCTCACGCTCTTACACAATGCATTATGCCTTTGCTACTATGCTACTTGCTTCTCCACTACTACTCCAATGGAAATTGAACGGCTAAAAATTGTATAAAGAAAAAGCTAGAGAGAATGAAGGGGAGAGGAGAGATGCTATAAGGATAATATTGTAAGCTAGTCCATGAGAAAGGCTGAGTATTCAGTATCCAGTAAAACCAGCAGCACCAAAGAACAAAATAAAGTTAGAAGTATAAATACACACGCATCCAGCTCTCCTCATATCAGAACAGCTACGACTACTACTCACTCTCGTTGTTGGTGTGGACCATCCTGGAAAAGAAAACCGTTCCGTACATAGTTGGATATACACATACTACACAAAGGGAATACAAAAGGATTGAAAATACTCACAAACTGGAGAACTCACACATTCCAAAAGGAAAGTAACTCTGGATATTCCTCTGGATTCAAGTCAGTTGACGAAAAGCCTGCTAACTGCAAAGTCACTTGGAAAGCAGCTACTTACACCACTTCAGCTCTGTTTTTAGACACACGTTGCTTTCCCTCTTTCTCTCCTTGCTTTATATACACACAACAAACAAAACTCTACTCACCATATTTTGAGGTGGTGGTGAAGAAGGCGAGTGCGATCGAAGTAGAAGGGCAAACAAAAAAAAGAAAAGAATATATATTGTTTTCAAACGGAATCCTTACAAGATTGTTTGTTTGTATCATCTCAACTACTAGATATTTTCTTGAAGACCTCTACACTCTCTCTAAAGCACCTTTTCTTTGATACTCTCTCTCTCTCTCTCTCAGTGCGTCTTGATATCATCTTTTACCATTTATTATACACTTTTTTCTATTCCATTCTCGCCCGTCGACATTCCCAAATTTGTCTTCATTTTTTCCCCATTCTCAACAAGAAGACGAGACTAAAAACAGGACACGACAAGAAGAAAAAGCGGGGAGAAAAATAGGATGCAATATAGTTGCTGCCACTGCTGCTCCTCCTGTTCCTGTCACTTACAGCAGCAGCCATACCAGAAGAATAAAAGCAGCAAAGCACTCAACGACTTATAAACAGTAATAATAATAACCAAACAACAAGAACAGCAAAAGTAATTGATACGGTTGTTGGCCCTCGCACTGCGACATTCACAAACATTCACCAAAATATTTTGTACTCCTTGTCTGGAGCTCACCAGAAAGAGTTAAAAGGGGACAGAAAAAAAGGATAGTAAAACCGTAAGAAAATATTTTAATAACATATATAAAATCGAGTAGAGATATAACTTATACTTATCCTCTACAACATCCAGCGTCATTTCACATTACATTTACCCAACTATATCTTCTTTTGGAAATAAAGTGCAGAAAAGAAGAAGAAGCTGCATAATAGGATACGATATATAAAAAGTAAAATATATTATTATACAGCGAGAGCCAAAAAAACTTACATTTGCTCCTCAACTTACATTTTTTGCTCATTCCTCAACTGAAACTTGTTTTTGCGACTGCCCTCAAGGAAATAAAGTAAACTAGAAAGAAAAAAGAAGAAGAGGACACATATTATTATTACATAATATCCATATAAAGTATACCGGACGGAATATATAACTCTTTTTTCCCTCCTTCCTCTCACTCTCTCTCTTTCTGAAAGTCTGCCTAGAGAGAAATAAGAGAGAAAAGATTTTTGATCCAATCCAAAACAGAAGACAAAGTAAAAGAAAAAGAAACCCAGAGAGTCGTGTTGTGATTTCACAATTCTCTTTCTGTCTGTTGGTGGTAGTGCTACTGTGTTTCTCTCGGTCTACTCCACCAAACTACCGCTTTTGTCAGCCACATACATTCTCATTCATTCATGTGAAGAACAAGAAGAATACTAAAAGAAAACACTGAGAATATATAAGAAAAAAGTTTCCTTTCTTCTGTCTCTGCTGGTTTTTCTCAAAAACCAAATTGCAAGTTTTTTTTCCTCCTTCTTCAACAAACCATCTTCTCCGGAGCCAAATTGAGCATTATATACATTTTTTCGACAACGACCAACACCAACAATGTCAGACCAGAAGACAAGACACTGCTGCACTGGGTTTGACTAAAAAAATAATAAGAAGAAAAAACCAAGAAACATTACTAACTACACACATTATACAAAAAAAAGTCTTGAGAAATTCAATAATAAAGAAATAGTTTCACAAGAAAGTTGCTGGCTTGCTGTTGCTGAAGGATATAAATAAAGCGAGAAAAGTTTCCTTGCTCTATACATTTTTTCTTGCCGAGAAAAAATAACTTTTTCCATTGAAAAGAAATATTTTTTTTTGTCTGGCAAAATAGGAAGAAGGTGGTATAAACTGATTCAGCAGGTGACAATACTCGAAGAAAAATAGAAGCCACACAACACAGATAAAAAAGTTTTGAAGGAGAAAGAAAAACAATTTTAAATTTGTTGATGTTATATATGTCTCAATGATCAAATGATATAGTACAATAGATTTCTTGAAGAAAACGAGTTAAAAGTACTTTTTGAAAAGAAATAAAAAGTTGTAAAAGACGAAAAACCGTTTCTTGTGTTAAGAGAAAAATTAAACTATAAACAATCCATCATTATCCATCTTTTTCTAAAGAAAATCACTCCTTGGAGTGTGTACATGTGCACGATACGCGGTTGGAGTTGGTCATCACTTGACTTATCTCTTTTGGAAGATTGATCACCAAACAACTCAAAAAATAGCAGGATATAGCTCAAGTGCTTGCTACTTGACCACTGAAACTTTTTCTCTCTTGAAACATTTGGATTGCGTTCTTCTGACATTAGTCATTCAGTCAACAACAGTCTCACTGTTTCCGTTCCGCAAGAATTGTAGGAGGAAGGAAAAAAGCCGCAGGACCTGTTAACTTGTCAGTTGCAGAGAGAAGGATAACACTTGAATTGTATCAAATCCGCCACCATTGAGGACCCAAAGAAGCCAAGAATGGACCAAGGCCCGTTCCTTGATCCATTCCATTTGACAAATCCATGCTGTTGTTGTTGCGGTGTGGTCTCCATTCAAAATGGAGTCAAGACAGTGGCCACTGTCGAAATGGTAAGAATACAGAAAATATACATTTTTAATATAAAACATGGGCCTTTAAGATTGAAAAAACTACAGAAAAAGCGTTTTCTTTTGGTATTTCACTCATGTCATTTCAAGGTCAAACTTCATGTTCATTGTAATTCTATACTAAATGCATAGAGAAGTAGTAGCTTTTCTTGAATTTCCAATCACTTTCTACATAAAGAGTTTAGAGTTTTGCTGTGTACCCAAATCTTAATTTCAAATCAATACAAAAAACAAGCAAAAAGTCATGTCTTTATGTTATCTATCTTTAGCACGCTACATCAATAATTATTCTAGAAATGGTTAGTAGGCATTACCAGAACATGTTTTCATTCTGTTGTATAAAAGCGTACCCATACCGGAACATTTTTTTTGGAACGAAAGCCGCTTGATATTTTAAAATGAGATAAAATGCTGATGACTTTCTCTACAGTTCCATGGCATGCTTCAGAATCGAGCCTATAACAAAAAATGGAGCCTTTTGTTGAAAAGATTGAACAAAAGGATTCTCTCATTTTCTCTCTGGTGCTTATATTCATTCATTCAAACATACATTTTTTCATTGTCACATCGAATCTTGTGTATCCGTTTTCGTTACTTTTTTCCTTTCTGTTTTACAACCCTTTTTAATGATTATTACGGGTAGTCAGTTTTTACAACAACAAAAGGCTTGCCAACTTAAGTTGGAAGTTGGAACCCATTCCAGCCACCATCCACCACCGCATTCTATCCGCTTACTTATGTAACAATCTTTCTTTACATTTTCTTGCCTTCTTCTCTAGCTGATTCCTCCAATAATACTAGCTAAAATAATAAGGAAAAAAGAGCATTATGAAAAGCATAAAAATATACAGAGAAGGAGACGCTCTGGCAAAAAGAATGAAAGTGAAAGTGTGAGAAAAAAGATTTTTCTTTCTTTTCAAACGTTATTATTTGTCGTACGTTCATATATAACTTGGATAAGTATAAAGAAAAGCTATGAGTAAAACTTGCTGACGATGATGATTTTTCGTCGGTTTGTTGTGCAAGTGCATGGAATGATGATTATGTTGAGTTGATGTGGATAGTTGAAATAAACCGTGAAAACTTTTCGAATAATGTAAAATGCAATAATGACACAATGAAAGGAAACTCATACAGAGAGAGAAAAAGAGGGAAACGGCGATTCCAATTGAATGGGAGTATGAGCGTTACTGCAACTGTAGCAGGAGGCGATCTGCTAAAAAATACTATAGTATTTTCTGTAAGCATTTCATTCTCTGTAACTGAGCAAGTTTGTTTTTTGTTACTCTTACAAGACCGCATTTACCGTCAACCGTCTTTTGTTCCATTCCATTCTTTTTTATTGAGCCACTCACCTCTCTCTCTCGCTTTCGTTCGCTTTCTCCTTGAATCCGAAAGAAAGAAATGGAACAAAAAAAAGTTGAGTAAATATAATATGTGGACAGAACCACAATCTGAGATAGAGAGAAAGAGTGCAGAAAACATTATAAACTGTAGGCGAATAGTGGTACTGGACAGGAAATGACGACTGTTCCTATAATACCCGATCTAGGTAGCTTTGTTGCGTAAAGTGACATTCTTTAGATGTGGCATGGCATAAAAATATTCAAAATGGGAAGAAAGGTAGCGTTTGGGTAATGTGTTGACGTTCACTGCATTACGCATTAAACACACACCTAGTATTATGCAATGACTTATGAGATGGCAAGCAAATAAAATTTCTGATGAATTTCTGAATTTTGGATGATGTACTCATAACTTGCCTTTGTAACCAGACAGCTAGGATATTTATAACCAGAACGATGATATACTTCCAAGGATTCCAAGGTTCGTTTCAAGTATGTGCTTCTCTCATAGTTCAATTCATCGTAAACCAGAAAAATAAAAACTAAGCATAATTATAGCTGGAAAATCATTTTCAATGATGTAATGTATAGCTAGATGAAATATATTTATTGGTGACCTTCGTGGGAAAGCAGAGAGTAATTTGTAATCGCATCATGGAACAAAGATTATTACTGCCATTTCTTCAGATCTCAAAGAAAGTCTCGTCTCATAAGATGGCATTATTTCTGGCTAGTCTGGTGACACAGTTTTTTTTCTCTTATTTCTTAATACGAATTCTATAACTATAAAAAATACCCGACAGGAACGCCTACACACATAACCACAAAAGTGAAACTAGATTCCCTTCCAATAAAGAATGATGATGATGACTTGAGCGTTGATGAACTGAAGACGGAATGAAGAATTTTTGAAGCTATCTGACTAAATCGAATCCAATATCATTGCATTTCACAACACACGGCTTACCAATTCACGTCACAAAAAGTACGCTATACGTTAACTACACAGCTTTTATTTTGTGGCGGAACATGGTGATGTCCATATGTCGGTGTGGCTGGAATCATGGAACAAAGACCGTCTAGATTGCTTTTGCTTACACACATCAGCTCCCTCACATACGAAATGATTTTCATTGAATAGCCAAGCATTACTTGAGCAATTGAAGAAGAAACGCCAGAGAAACGGCATAGCATGTGTGGCTCTGTCGTTGCCGGTTTCTGCCTCAAATTGAAGTACTAGCAGCAGCAATGGCAATAAAATCCCATGAACCGTGACCACTAGCCTCTTTTCTTCTCTATTGCCGATGATAAAGAATAGAGAGAAAGTAAAAGGAAGGAAAAGGGAGAAGCACGCGGTTTAGCGGCAGCATACCAGTACTAGCAGCAAGTAACGACACAAGAGTACAAAGTAGTAACGGTGAACGAAAAAAAAAATATATACGGTTTTTTGGGCAATGCCACTCGATAAGAAAGTAAAACGAGTAAAAACTTAAACTGTGTGTTGTATCTGGATACGTAGGTATGTTTAGTCTATTTTTTATACCGCTGATGTTAGCAGGCTATCATAATAATATACAGAAAGAGAAAACTGTACGGTCCTCTCTTATGGATAATTGTATTATGGCGCTAGTGCCTGCCGGTGCCTCTCTGGAGACTTAAAGGAGTTATGAGGCACGTCAATTAAGGATTTTATGTGTGACTGCCTCACTAAAGGAAAAGTGCAAGTTATGAGCATGAAAAGAAAATGAGTGGCACTGTGTGTGTGTGTTTGATGGTATGTTATAGTAGTGTAGTATTAATGGCTCTCTCTATCTCTCTGTCAATGATCTACTTACTTTTACTTTAACTGCAACAATAATATTATTACTTTTACTACCACTACCAGTAGTACATACCCCCATCGTGATCATAATGGCTTCTCTTCTTCAGACAGTAGTAAAGTTGCTTGAATGAAAAAGAAGGCAGTTAGATTTGAGAGTTTAGTCAGTGCAGTTATGGGCGAGAATTATGGTGTATTATGATGATGATAATGCCGTTATGATGGTCTCTTTCTTGGCCACATTAAAACAACTTGAAATTTCATCCTTGGCAATGAAACCAAAGTATAAACTGATCCTTTTTCTCTTTCTCCATTCATTCTCCTCATCGTATGCTTTTTGTTTTATGGTTTAAGTTTCAATTGAGCTGCTTTCTACACTGCTCTTTATTGCGATAATTACTTTGCAAAAGGAATAATAAAAAAATATATAAAATGTTCAAAGGCATGATGGTGCTGTTGGTGGTCGTCGTGGAGTGCACACTATGGCCAGGGACAAAGGCGAAGCATTTTAGGCAGGAAAAGTGAAATACCTATAGAATGAGTCTTTTTTGAGTAATAAAAGTAACGTTTGATTTCAAACAATATATCTAAAGGCAGCACAGATGTAGCAAGCAGTGTTTTATGATTTATGACTTTGTTTTTTAACGTTTTTCAGGCAGTGACAGCAGGATACGGGATAATGGGGATATGGTTTGCCTTCAATGCGCTCGTCCCAAGCGACCACGCTTTGATTAAGGAGGACAGGCCAGTGGTGCCAAGCAAAACAGGGGGCTCCCCTCACAGCGAAGTCACTATGGCAGATCAGCACGACAACTTGGTCGAAGTGCTGCTCATTTGCGCGATAACGTCGATTTTAGGCGGATCCATACGTTTTCTCTCCTCACTTTTTCTCATGAGATCATTGACTAAGGTAAGAATATGATGGAAAATGGAGAAATTTATAATATATTGTTGTACTATTTAGGTTGATATTTTTATTATTCGTACGTAGAATGCATTACAAAATGGAATACCCTCTTGGCATATATGCATCACAACTGAATATTGGCTTGTTATTTTCCAGAATACAAAATAGCATATCTCAATATTTATGTTGTTGTTTTAAGGTCCACACAAATCACGATAAATATCTTCAAAGCACTTTTGATGTTTACTGTTACTGCTATTGGCGTCACTAAGAAGAACAAACAGTTCCTCCCAAAACAGATTGTTTACACGCCGGTTGTTCCTAGTCTTGCTCAAAGCATTCTTAACTCTACTAAGTAAACTACATGAAGAGTTTGGAGCTTCTTTCATCTTTTCTAAAAATCTAAAATATTCCTCTGGCAGTGATAGTGCCGGATCACTTTTGTCGAAGAGAGGAGGTCTAAAATCGTTAAAGATTTGGGAACGAGCTCTTGTGATCTTGAAACTAATGGTATCAAGTCCAGTAGCAATTATGTCGAATAGGCAGGTTGGCAAAGTATCAGTAGCCAAGCAAGCTTTTACCAGGAGATCTGGCTCCGCATCCAAAAATATCCTGAGTCGTTGTCTAGTCAGGTCTTCACTGTAGCCAGCAATATTAGAATTTTCCATCATCATCTTTGTGGCTGTTGAAGTTGAAGTGTTCGCAACAGCAGCACTTTCCAAAAGAGGATCAGTTATCATGTATTTGATCATACAGTCGAGAATAACTTGCTTAAATACACACTCTTCCCTTGCTAGGAGCATCAAGCTTATTTGATTTTCATAATAATCAGGAGAAGACAGTAATTCATTCATTTTCTCTGCAACCACTCCCTTTTCATCATTTATGGAGATGGGATTCAAGTAGTCACAAATTAGTCCTGCGAGCACTTCACTTCGGTAAATTTCCGGAAGCAATGAGAGAAAATCTTCAATTTGTGAACACTGCCGCAAGTAAAGTTTTAATAGAGATCTTGTGCGATGTAATCGGCTTGAGCCAAATTCAGCCTCAAATGCAGACTCCATTTGCTCTCGCATTTCTCGAGCAATTCCACGATTTTGATAAAATGCAAAGTAGAACACATCACCGGCATGCTTGTATAAGTGGATGGTATAGAGCAGCCTTGATTTTGAGGTACAGGTCTGTTGACGTCGTTTCCACGCTTCTAGCTGCATTTCCAGGAGTCGGGTATCATTCCCCATGTTGTGAAGGATTTCCTCCGTTTTGGCAATGTGTTTGAGGCTATCACGGATCGATATGTGGCACCATTTCATGGGCTCGTAAAGGGCTGTTTGGAGAATATCTTCAGAAAACTCGAGCAAATGCTGAAATTGAGCTTGCCACACTGATTTGGCTTCTTGTTGTTGTAAAGTAGTCTCAAAATCTTCATCCAATTCAAAGTCTGTTTCACTACTGTCTGACTCGACGTCACCCATCTTAGTGATTGGCATATTCATTGATTTCGACGCTACTTCCGTTGATGCTGTCGTTGTTTTCTTCAATTGATTTACCTTTGCCATGAAGAACTGCACATATTTGGTTCAGAAAGAACTAGATATTATATTATATTACATGGACTTTATTCAAGAAAATGGAATTTGTATGGTAGCAAGGGCATACATTTGATCTTGTTCCCGAAAATCAAATTGGAATTTCAAGAATTGCATGAGATTGTGTAACAAGCAACGACATCAGACTGAAAATTTAACAGATTTTGGAGCCCAATCTCGATGCATCTTCTTAAGCCTGCAAAGAATGAAAAGGGTTTGCCATATAAGATAAGACGTCTCCTCAGTTCCCTCATGTCATGGTTTGGAATTACTATCACAAAATATATTAAATTCTTTGCTCAGTTTTCTCATTCAATATGTTAAATGCACTCACCATCCCCACAACAATATCAAGAGCAATCATGTTCGGCTTCGGTTATAAATGCTTGTCTTCAAGTTACCGGCACTGGCAAGGCAAATGGTTCAATCTATTTTGCACGATGATGATTCAAACGGATTCCTTCCTTTGTATTTGCGAAAGTTATAATAAAAAGCCGGGAATGTCTGAATTTGACAGTTCAGCTCTCAGCTATTAAATTAAATACATTTTCACAGAATTAGTGCTCAACAAACAATATGTTCATTAATTGCTAATAAATTGTGGTTGGTATATTTAATTATGGAATATAGAGCAAACAGATCGTATTTACTTACAGCTACTTACATGAATTTTGCCAGACATCAGATTGATTAGCACTTTTCATTAGTTTGTACTAAACAGCCAACAAAAACACTGGATTAGTCATTATATAATTTTTCTGGAATTAATCACAATGACTTGTTTTTACAATATTTATGTTCCAACTTTCTGTTTTCATTGAAAAAGTGCACACGATAACTGCATTAGTGCACCAGCCGTTGATGCATGCATGTAGTAAGCACTAAGCACGAAGACAATTTACAAACATAAACATGTGTAGGTAGAGCAGCAGAGAGAGCTGCAAAACCTCTTTTGGTTCTCTTCGCGCTCGAAGATGTATGAAAACAAAAACAAACTTGCATACTGGCTGGCTGTGATCTCAGATTACTCATTACTCATACTTTCTTATACATACACTTGACTCTTTGTCCAATACAGAAAGCGATAGGTTAGATTGTAAAATTATAATTAGCACGGCAGATTAGCTGATTACGACATTAAATACGATAATTATTGCAGTGCCTAAAAAAGAAATCGCAATAATAAATGTTATCGCACATTTTTTAATTCCCTTGCTTTATAAGTACTACGAATGTAGTGAGCAAGTTGTTAGGCGCATCATCCTTATATAACAAGTGAAAAGGGTATTTGCTAGTTTGATCCAAGATGGAAAATTACATTACATTATTTACTCAGTTTTACCTAACACCTAGAGGTCATCATCATCATAAAATTGCAAAAATCAATTCACGTAAACGCAATTCGAATGGATTCAATGTTTAAAAAAGACTGGAACGCAAATGGCAGAAATTTTCTTTGATCTCTTCCAATGTGTGACGTTCATAAAATCATGAATGTTTATGCTGGCATTATTTGCATGGAAAGTAATTCCTTTATTCTTTCCACTTAATCTAATCCCTAACTTTATCGGATAAAATTATTACGACATAATATTGTAGGTATTTTTGCGGTAAAGAATAAAATATCTATGAAAGCGCCTGTTCATTTTGACCAGCTAATTTTTACTTTGAACATATTTATGTTATGTCACCACACGATATCCTGTTGGATAATAAATGTTTCTGAATGCTTCTGATTACGCATAATCTTTTTACGTAAGTAGAGTTATGTAGTGGGAAATATTACAGTACAAAGATGCGATTGCAATAAAAATTGTATGAAACCATTCCAAATATTTTAGTTGCAATCCATTAGAGAAAATGTATGCCGTTATATTAACCACTGCCACGTTGTGAGAACAAACGACACGAACACGACGTAAGTCATTTTTTCTTTCTCTCTCGTTCTCCCACCACCAAAGTGGCATTTGTTACAAAAGTCATAATAATATTATATATCGTCATACCCATGCCCCTTTTTTGTACCTTTCCACGACGGTGTTTAATCAAACCTGGAAAGTAAAGTGGATTAAAGAATAAAAAATGAAAACGAAATGGACAAGGCCTGACATAGAAAATCACTTTCCCTGCAAAGTTGTGACGAAGAATGTGAAGAAAACAGAAAAAAATGGGGAAAATATAAAAGTAAAAGGTATCGAGCGTGCCATAGTGGTGTGCATGCGAAGCTTGAATAAAAATATAAAAATTATGAAATGCGAAAACAAGAGAGGGATAAAGAAAATAAGCTTTCTCCTCGGTGAAAAGTCTTATTTCTGAATATTATGACGTTATATTCCGTACCTATAGAACAGGTATACTTAACGAATGCCTATGAGCATAATACACACGAAGATTGAGAGGTATTGCACCTTTGCATACCTACCTATTACCTTTCTCCCACACACACAATCAGCATTATTATTAGTTGCTAAAATAGTTAGGTAGAGCAGCGGAGAAACAAGCTTAAGTGAAACTTATATAATATCCAGAGAAAAAGACCTGCTCCGTATAAGAGAAAGCGTGGTATTTGTAGTGAACTCTGTACATAAAAATAAAAATTTGCAAGCAAGATAAGAATGATGATAAGTTTCATGTTATACTTGCACGGGAAGTTGGGTTCAATTTTTTTCTACGTCCAAACAGTTTGTTGGTCGGTGGTCATATGGCACACGAGTATAAGCTTCTGATTTCCAAGAGGAAGGTGAAATGAAAAATGCTTTATAATCTTGTCTTGTGTTTTTCGACTTGCTTCTTAAACCTAAAGGTAATAAAAAGTACATTTCGAACGACAGTACTGAAAGCTTTTGAAAAGGATTTTCCTTGCGTTTCATTTCATGTCTTCTCTTATTCATTATCTTGAACAATGTGCCTCATTCTAGTTCGACCTTTTGTTAGTCTTTAAATTTTTTTTGTCGGTGGGTAGAATTCTTATGTGGCTGTTGTTGTTGTTGTGTAGGGCACATGTCAAATGGTAATTCTGAAGAATGACTGACATGCATAGCGTGATACGATCATTGTTCCACACCCTCAGATTACATGATCCTATCTGATTATATGGGCGAAAAATGGATTGCACAAGAATATGTTTTTGAAACAAGAAAGAAGTTGAAGGAACTATTATGTGCCAAATTAAATTCACTTTAGTTTATTTTTTTCACATGAGAAAAAAAAACCGTTGGCCATATGCATTGGCTTAAACCGTTTTACACCCTGTCTAAATGATAAGCTTTGAAAAGTAAGTCAAATGTTTTTTACACGGACACGTGTCGAATGTTTGAGAACTCTCTCACAGGTGCAGACTGAGAAAAGTCTTGTTTGGTTTGATAAATGAAACAGAAACTTTTCTAGCATGCTACGCTACTACTACTACTCAATGTTACCACCACAAGTTTAAGTTTTTTGTTAATTAGCATAGAAGAAAGTCGTTTTCGGCTTCTCTGATAAAATACATGTACATAAAAGCGGAACAAATACTTAAAACGGACATGCAAACTTAAGTCTACATGCTAATGAGCACTTTTGAAAAGTTTCTCAGGTTTCACTCTCTACATTGCATCCTATTTAGCATATTTATATTTTGTCGATAAAGATGAAAATTGAGATTTTACGAAAGTGAAAATGCCTTGCGGCCACTTTCATTCGTTTTCACGTAGTCCATAATTCAGAGAAAGTGCTGGAAATTCATACTCATGAGTAGGGGCAATATGAGAATATTGCCTCTGAATAACGTTTTAATTTTCTCTGTGAACATGTGAACAAAGGTCATAACGCTTTAATGCATATTTTACATTAAATACTTATTTCTTCCAAATCATACTAAAGTTTTCAGTTGTAGAAATTACTTTTATCATCGTTTACCAACGACGAATTAACATTTTTGCGAAACGATTTCATGAAAAACACGCAACGGTCTTTCTCTTTCTCACCATTTTATATTCCAATATTCTATGATTCCCTGAATATTTTATACTGTTATATACCAGGGGCAGGTTTCATAAACAGTTTCATTACTCGTAACTCAAAAAATAACGCGAATCCTCATAAAACTTTATGAGTATCGTTTCACAAACGAAAAAAAATAATGCGAAACGAGAAAAGAAAA
>JAQFYG010001805.1:0-17191 GCA_034694325.1 Entomobrya corticalis
GATACTTCTGTTAATGGAAATAGAAATTATTAAAGCGAAGTAAAAAGAATAAAAACTTCATAATACATCCATAATATAATATGTATGCAACAATGACTGACTATGACTGCGAGAGATAAAGATAATAATAAGAAAAGCATGCACATTCATTTTCATAAAAAATGACGGAAAATATCACAATCGTCTTAATAAATAATGGCACGATGCTTGCACTCCACACTATATCATGATACTGCTTTATAGTCAGTCTCTTTATCAATATGCATCAAAAATATAAAAATGCATCTTTTTATCTGTACTTTAACTACTACTAGGCCAAGTACCGTCCTGTCATCGTGATCAATCCGCTTCTCATCATCTCATCCCCATGTGCATCTTCGTCGAAAAAAATCGTCACCAAGCAGAAGGGGTCTTTTCTACTGCTTTGGTGAATACCTCTAAGCATATATTTGCAAGGGAACTTCTATCGAAATGAACCGAACAGAATAGAAAGAGAACTAAATATAGTAACAAAACAACAACGTATATATATTTATTATGCACATGCTACATACACTTTGGTTAGTTAGTAGATGCATCTTGTAAAAAAAGTAAATACACAACCGTAATAGTTTTTAAAGTAATCCAAATGGGTATGCTGTGTAGACTAATAATGAATACATGAATTGCAGAAAGGACCTACGCTGTGAATACATCAGAAAAGCATGCTCAGAGATGTGTTAAATCTATTCGGATTTCTATACACTTGTAATAATGGCTAATGTAGCATTTTTGACAAAGAATAAAAGGACCATGATTAAAATAGAAACCAGGAGAGGAGATGCGCAAAAAGGGTATAAATAGTCCTTGATTCCTCACATATCTTCCCGTCACTCTTCAAGTTCATAAGGAAGTGGACGGAAGCAGCACGAAGAGAGAAAACTACATTTTTAATGCTCTGGTGCCATTTTTATCTGTAGTATTTTAATCGAAATTAAACATCTAAACATTTTCGATTTCGAATACTACGAAGTTAGTTTGGAATCTCTATTTATATAATACTGAAATAGTTTAAAGAAGTACAAAAACATGAAGTTTATCATCAGAACTTTTGATCATCGTGGTAGCCGACGCGGTGTCAGTGAAAGTGCCAATAAGTTGGGAATCATTCTATTCGTCGCATTCTTTCTGGTCAGTGATGTATCCTGTAAAAAGTATAATGCAACATCCCCAGTGTTTTCAAGTGATTCTGAAAAAGGAAGCAGCGGTACCGCTATTAAAAGTGTCATCACAGCGTCACCCGTGAACGATACGGCATCTGCGGAGAGCAGTAGCGCAAACAGTTTCTCTGTGGGAACATCTAGACAAGCCCGTGATTATAGCCCAGGAGGTGGCAGTGCGGGTGCTAGTAATAGTTACAGTGTCGGAGGGGGAAGTGGATCTCACGGGTCAGCTAGCTCCTACGGTGCACCTTCAGTTGGCGGAGGTGGAGGATACGGAAACGTGGCGGCTGGGGGCGGTTATCCAAATCCGCAGTATGCCATCCCGCCAATAGTTTTGGTAATAGACTAGCAAATTTTAATAAAGTGAATGATGCAGATGTTGATAGATAGATTGATTGACTTCATTAAAGTCTTGACATTGATGTTTATGAATGAATATTTATGACATTTTCTCTTTCAGCAATCACAAGGAGGAGGATATGGCATGTCTGGTGGTGGATGGGGAGCTGATGATGACGATTTTGGAGATTTTGGGGGTGGAGAAGATCTTAAATCCTTGATTGGCTTATTAGGACTTAAGGGACTCAAAGGTTTGAAGGGTCTTAAAGGAGTGAAAGCTCTGAAAGGTTTAGGTCTTCTAGCGCTAGCTCCATTGGCCCCCATTCTTTTACCGCTTTTGCCCATTCTTCCACTTTTACTGTTGGCACCACTCCTCCTTCCATTGCTCCTCCTCCTGTTTTTACCTGTCCCAGTTATCAGTATTCCAACAGGTGGACGAAAAAAGCGTGATATTGGCTCCGACACATCGTTCACAAACTCAAAAACATTGCTTCAGGTTTGCAAACTTTCACATTTTACATTATGATAGTGGCAAAGCAGAGATCTCAAGTAGCCCCATAATGCTCACCAAACAATAATACACGTGCGCACGTACACTAGCTTTCTCCTGTTTTATAGGAAACGATGGATGATATCATGGCCCAAATCCCATCTGACTTTGCTTCCCTTCGCTGGAAAGACGTTGATCAGTGCATGGACAAGTTTATTTGTGACACGGGAATGATGGTATCTCGTGTAGCACCGTCGGCTGCTGGACCTGCGGCTTGGCTTCTCGCAAAGTTGTGGCCTGAGCCACTGCAATCAAAGGTGGAAACCTTCCGTAAAGTCACTGAAATGATGAAGCACAGCAAGAAATCTGGCTATTTCTCAAATCCAAACAGTTTCTACTATTCTTACAACTCAAACCCTGCTAAGCATTCAACTGGGATTTGTAATGTAAACTATAAGTGTCGCGTGAAAAAGTTGGAAAATCTATTTCACAATTTGGTCGTTCAACAAACAGAGAAACTCAAGGGAAAGTTAATAGAAAGGATTCCACCAGGGGAAATGAGTGCTGCAACTATATTTAGGGCGTTGCTTACGTGAGCAATATAAAAGTATTCCGATATTAATGCCGTTTCTACTGATCTGATCTAATATTTTTATAAATCTAAAAATATATTATTATATTAAGTATACGTAAAATTATATATTTTTACGGTTCATTAGTTGCTCTCTTTATGGCAAATTATCAACTTATCGAGGTATTTAACACATAAATTATTTCAGAGTTTAAATATATATCCCCGCAAATGCCATCATAAGTACACCTATCCAAACAAGCCTAAATATAATTAAGTTCTGTTTGTTTAATCCTTTCTTTTCTTGTCATGCTGCCACATACTTTTGTATTTCTACATAAAAGCTGATAGTCGTTTTTCGTTGTTGTCCATTGTCATTTACAAACGCTTGAGAATATGAATTTGCAAGAAGTATACATGCAGAAGTATTATGTTTTACTGTTATCTTAATAATCTATACATATTTAAGTTAAATTATATTATCTTTGTTAATTCCTTCCCAGTATCACATGCCAGTCATGTTTTTTGTATATGATATGTACTCATGTTTTATTTAAAAAGGAATAAAATGTTCAGTTTGCCCGGTATGAAGATGTTTATTTTATGAATTTAGTTATTGCATGCATTATCTCTCTCTCATCTCTCGGCTATAAGTAATGTTTGTGCATGGCAGTTCATGTTTTAAAACACTTTAAATGATGCATCAACGTTGTTCACTGGATCGTTATGATTTTGAAATAAAAAAACATTCGGGATATATTTTGCATATTATAAAAGGAGCCTTCGCCACGAAAAAATGTTTGCATATTTATTTTTCTTGAATTCTATTTATATTTATACTTAATTTTTCACAACAGAATAATTACATAATATATTACGTTACTTCCACATTTTCGTGCATACTGCATACATTGTGTATTATGTATTTATCTATAGTAGTATGCAATAATTTTAAATGGTTCAGATATATAGATATAATATATATGTATACCATTATATTTTAATATTATATATAGGAATGTAATATACATGCACTAACGTAACATTAAAGTTGCTGTTGATATATATTTTTAAATGTTAAAATCATTTTGCAATGTTTTTTAGTTTTTGCGCACTCAGAATTTTTTTCTTCCAGCATCGGTATACACATTCCTCATTCCTCAGAACATTATGCCTAGCGCCAGGTTTGGTAAAAAAGATTTAAAATAGTTTTAAATGCTTTAAGACATTATCAATGGGCAATGACTACATTCCCATTCGATAGATAAGTAACAATAATAATAATACAAATTTTCGCTTCGACAGCGTGTCAGATTACATAATTTTTTAACCGACAACGATCTACTAAGTAGCTATTATAATCACACCATAACAAGTAATAATACATGAAGTAAATATTTTAAAGTTTTCAATTTATGAAACGACGATCTCATTTCTCATACCAAATACATACGTGACAAATATTATCTTGATCCAGACAAAGCGGAAATTGAATCGTCTGGTCAGGGAAAAGATACGCTGAATTATAAAAATTATTTAAAATAATAATAATAGTAACGCGTAGTAGTTTTGCACTTTAGCTTAGCAGTCAGCCCTCTTCCGTCACTCCTTTGACTCGGGTTATCAATACAATACAAACGTACAGTAGTAGCAAAGGAACCTTAAAATGACAAGTTACTTACAGCTTTTATATAACAACTGTATATTTTGATTAATAATTTTCTTTTAACTTCCAGTTCGTTCTTTTTGATTTCATTTATTTATAAATACGTACGTAATAAGTGCCTATAAACTATTCAAAAAGGTAATATTATACAGACATATATACCAATATTAGTAACTCAGTATTAGAATTTTCTATAATATAAATTCTATATACCATGATAATAATAATAATAATACATTACAAAAGCACAAAAATGGTAATCAAACTTGAATAAAATATTCTATTTTCGAAGACCTTACTTGCAGTTCTTGATGCAGTAAAAATACATGCATACAATAATATAATAATAAGTATTGACGAACTTATTATTTATTCACCTATACTTAATAAATTCAACTTTTCTCGAATGATCATGGTTTTCATTAGTGAAGTACATGTAATTTATAGTAGATTTTATAATAATTGCTCATCGGTTGGTTGGTAAGTTTTTCTCCTTAAACTATGATATTGGTAATGATCGTTTACTGAAACATCTAGATGATTTTTTATTTACTATAAGGAGTTGTTTATTCTAGCTTATGATAATAATTTTAGTCAGCTTGTTCTTTCTGTCGACAGGTGTAAGTGCTTGGGTTTATAATATTTGTAATAGCTTTCAATATGTTTTCCCGGTATTTTTTCTATAATCCGCCACGAAAGTTTTTTAAATGATTACATTATTTTACTTCTTTCGAAACAAACTACTTATACCTCCATAGCTTCACAAAGTAATCGCTTAAAACTCTACTTAATATATATTTTTCTTACACATACATATTTTAATAATAGAACGGTTTCAGTTAATGCTTAAAAATCAATGTCCATCACCATTTGTTGACTGTACTGGTGTGGTATTATCGACGACGGCAGGTTGTTCGGGAGTCTCAGGGTTACTTTCTTCTTCAACAAGTTTTACCTTCTTGGAAGAAGGCTCGTCGGATGCTGGAAGGGAGTTTTCTCCGTCATTTGTGTCATCGTCTACTGGAGCTTCCCTCTTTGTTCCAGTTTGCACTGCTGCTACAATACCATCTTCATCTGTGGAAGAAACCTGACCATTCTGTAAGGATGACGAGTCATTGGAGTCTGTACTCAGTGCGGCTGCTCCCAACCCATTCTTCTTTAGATGTGCTGTAAGATTTAAATTATTCCATTTGTAATTTAGATATTTACATATATTTCAACTGCGTAATGTACTTAATATGATGTACATATTTTATAGCAAATTATTTCAATAGTTTACCTTGGAAAGCGTCATGCGAATTAGAATCTTCGCCTCTTTCTGATTCAGTACCGAGATTTGAATCCTCATTTGGTGAGACTTCTGCTGAAAACCAAAACACATCAAGATTAGTTTATATTGTCATTGTATTGTGTTCAATATTAAACATATTACTAAAAGTAACTTTTAAGCTGCATTTAGTAATTACCTTGGTTCAACCCTGTGTTAGAGTTAGAATCTTCATCAACATCCTTAGAACCATTGGAAATGGTAGAACCTAAAGAATCTTCTTGTGGCGCCTGCGAGTTTACAATAGTAGTGTCGTTCTGTCATACAAAATTTGCATAATATTTCTATCAGAATCAGGCTGGAATTTTCATGCGGAAATGAAAATCCAGAAACTGATGAGATAAATGTTAGATTCTTTATGCATAAACTTACGATTTCATTAGGCATTCTCTGCAAGAGTTCAGGCTTATGTTGCAACAATACATTGTGAGTCCACAAGGCCAGTTCAATAGTGTGAGGGGTGAAGTCATTGGTTCCTAATCTTTGCACTGCTTGTCGAATGTGTTTAAGCAATTCCATATACTCGTCCAGTGTGTAGTCAATACCTTCTATTTCTGGAACAGCGGCTAAACATTCATCAGCCATGTATGCAGCACGGTCGGGAGCTGCTGCCGTAATGATAGCGGATGCGGTGGCAGGTCCGATACCCTGAAATTAGCCAAACACATTTTAATAAAGTATTTTTATCCAAAACATTATGTTTTCATCAGAAACCAACTGGTGTTAAATTTTTCAGATTTTATACCTTGAGATTGCAAAGATACTGAATAGAAGCAGCGAGGTCATCTTTCTTGAAAAGTGCACGGAATGCTTTCTTTGATTCCTGTTCCACAACTCTGGGAGAATTCATGGTGACAAGTTCCTTGAGTCGGGGTCGGAACTTTCCCCTCTACATAAAGGAATGATTTCATCAATAAAAGTATTTTTTTCGGTCAACTACCTACTACTACTTATACTTGGCAGTTGAGTTTTATATATACAACAGCACAAAATGATTCTACTTACCGCAAGTTTCCACTTCATGCATTGCACAAGTTCGTCGTGGATAATAAACGGGTCCTTCCCGCGAGACTTAATTTTGCTCGGTAAATCACGCTGGTACCTATAAAAGATGCAAATTATACCATAATCTTAGTTATCATTGCTTCATTGGAAGTTTTGAAATTCCATAATCTTAAACACATAATTTTACTCCTCATATTTAAAAGCTAATATGCTAGCCATACATCTTTATGAATATGAAAAAGTGTATGCAAAAAGTTGTGCTTCTATTACTACATCCAACCGCCGCCAGTTCTTACTACAACTTTTATCACATTGTCCTCCATACCAAAATTTAATCTCCGGAGACTCAACACTCGACCAGCAATAACAACAACAGTATTTTTTCATACATACCCACACCACATCCTATTTCCTTCCTTCCAACTCAACAACCCATTCATGACTGCCAGTACCTGATGATTTCCACATCTTCCTATACACATTTTCCTCCAGCGGTGGCAGTAGTTCTCCGCTTCTGTCTGCAATAGTCTTGCATATACTTTGTTGTATGCCACGTACCATTTTATTTTGTTGTAACAAACGGCCTTCATATAAAATTTGACCCAGTCAAAGTTATAAGTAGTGGAAACATATCGAGTGAGCAAATGTGATATCCAACTTCTATAATACGCACGCTCATGGATAAACACATATTATTCAGCAGAGCAGTTCACTGGGTTCATTCATACTTACACACATCCTATCCTAGTATAAAAAATCCAGTCAGGCATCTTCACTGATTCCTTTTCCTTATTTCTCCATTTCGTCTATCGCAGCTTTTTATCATTCTCGTGTATAATGTCTGCATGTACTAGTCCCTCTTTACTTACTTCTACTAGACTCACTGCAGACACCTCTCTTATTTACTACGACAGCGAGAGAGAGACAGAGAAAGAGTTTACTACGATTATATATACTCTTTGAAAACCGAAACCTACCACAACAAACGTCAGACAAAGCAGCTATAAAATGTTAGATACGGAAGGAAAGGGAACTCAAAATCATCATTATCATCGTCGTCTTCAGAGTTCGCTGTCAATGCTGTCATTACAAAATACGGCAGCAACTACAACACTTATAGATGTACGTACAAAATTAACCCATTCATGTATTGTGCGTTATTACACTCCGAAGAGCGTTAAATTTACCAACCACACAAACAAAGCGAGATTCATTCATAAATTTTTTTGTTTTTACTATTTTATTTCTTCGCTACTACTTCTTCTGGGCACAACGAGGGATCTATACAACCAATGAAGGACTTTCTATATAAGTTGTAGTGCAAGTATAACCGATATTACTATGAAATGAAATGAATATTATAACCACTTCTTTTTACCACCTACTAACTATATAAATATGCACCCCACGAGCTCTTACATGTATTACTACAAACTGCTCCTACTAAATACTTCCAGTCTGTATTTTAATGTAATGATCCGTCATTTTGCCTGGCAGTTGGCTACTCGGCTTCGTATTTGAAGCACACACTGCCGACCATTTGTCTCAACCTTTTTATCTCAACTTCCACCAGACATGTTATTATGATGTTTTGTACATTTTAATATACCCAGGAAATGAATTAATTAAAAGTATTTCTTGTCTTTCTTTAACATAATTCAAATGTTGTCTGCCTTAATAAAGATACTGAAGTCCTTTTAATAAAATTAAAACAAACTATTGCCGTATTGAATGTGGAATACGTACGGAGCTGAAAAGTTAAAAGCAAGCAGTTTTGTTTGGCTTTTGATAAAGAAGAAAACAATACCGAAACGGTTTAAATAGCTGACTGTATGGTTTAGGTATATGAATGTTTAAAAATTGAAATGCACGTGAACTTTTGTTTGAGTTCATTCAGCTTATTTTTTTTTTTTGCTTCCAATAAGTTATTGATCTGGCTTGAATACGCTATAACATTATTTTATCCTCATATCCTTATATGCTATTTTGGTTACCTACATGAACGTATAATAAACCCTGCCATTTTCCAAATTATTGGGAGTTTTTTAATTTAGTGATAATTTATTATCTCAGTCATTCCAGTAGAACATTTCGTTATCATTACAGTATTGAAGTTGAAATTTTAACTGGAAAGATTATTTTGGCATCGACTCCATCAATGGCATTTGCAAATTTTTTAGTGAATATCCACTACAACAGAGATATACATCTAAAGGAAATAGTAATACGATGACAGATGAATATAAAAAAGTTAACGATGTTATAACCTTGTCGAGGTCGAGTGGTTTATATAGTATAGGTAAATCGTTTTTTATTCATTGATGGATAATGTATATAAATTAAAATGTTTAAGTAGGCAATAATATTATAATACTGATAATATAACAGACCGTCAGTTAAAGTATTTTGTCTCCGTCTATCTACTAATACTGTTTCCTTTCTACATGTATTTATGTACCTACATACAATCCTATCCTTTAATTCTCAATACGACTAATCGTAAGTCATTTTACTCTGTAGAATGTTTCCTTCAAACTTCAAGCTCAAGTTCATTCATTGTAGTCTGCCATCGCAAATGGAGATGATCACAAAGAATCAGTACAAAATGTACATACAGCATAGGCATGCAGGATTGGCAGAGCATTAAAAACGACATAACTGCTACTAGAATAAATAAAATTGTCAGGTTTGCGTCACTTTTTGCTAGAAGATGTTACATAAATAAATACGCTACTATAAGAATGCAGAATTTTAGTTGTAAACATTCTACCACGTTATTTGCATGTTTAATAATGTGACTAATGAAATAAAAAGTGGCTGTCATTGACTGTGTGAATCATCAACCATTCGGCGTATTCACTTTTTATAAATTCTTTCAAGAAACATGTTTTCACAGTCATCACCACCACAGTGTACCCAATTCAGACTAGAGCTGATTACATATAATAGAGCAAGAGTACGCATAATGTGCAATGTGCACTACCAATGTTTTAACAGATAACTCATATGCAATAAACGTGACCTGTTTATACACATCTTAAATTCCGAGTTTCCATTAACATTTCTGTAGTAGCCTCTATACACCATATTATGATAATAATTATGACGTCGAGGGCGACGATGTGTCTGCACGAGTAAATTTATTATTTTGACAAAAAGATGCAATATAAAAATATATATAGGTATTCTTATGCATTTTAGTTGTCGTGATCCATTCTCCCATGAAAGATACCGTCACAATTACCGAGAAAAAATATTCATCTAAAATGCAACTTACAATAAAAGAAAGTAAAAGTCACATGCTTCGCAGTTATACAAGCTACACGGTAATATATAATAATTACAGAAACGCAATAGTGGAGTAGGTGCGTGCGAGCTATGAAGATAAAACGGTAATTGGTAATAAGACAAATTCTCAAATAATACAGCTTGTATATATTCTATAGTTTGATTAACTAGTATTGTGTCGGTTCCTTATAACATCAGTATTTTCTGCTGTGTGAGTAGTAGCGGTGGTGTTACGTATGTAAGTTATTAATATTATGCAGAATGCAAAATTTACGGAATGAATGAATCAACTCAGACAAGGCGGGATGATAATATAAGAATTCAATTGGTTGAACGCAACCATCGTCCTCAAGCTACACTTAAATGAATGCCGATATATTAATACATGAATACGAATACAAAATAGTTTTTACTTTATAATTTGAGTTTACGTCTCGTACACAATGCATTTGTGTTTATGCTTTTAGCCCGTCTTTTTGTGAATGAATGAAATAATGCAAGGTTATAAAAGTTTCGCTCACTAAATATTTCCGACCTAGGGTAATAAGACGGTTTGCATTTAGGTATACACTTTTACTATCTTTTACTATCCATATATTTTGTTTCTTTTTTAGACTAATGACAACTGCCATATACAACAATAAATAAATGTTCAGATCTCCGAAGCCTACCACTTACATTATTAGGTTTTGCAAAATTACTAATGATGTATCTGAACAAATATCTGTATCTATTAGACTAAAATCAATCATAGCTGTTAAATTAATAAATTAAAGTTATCAAGTCTTCGATATTCGATTATAACATACGGTCATGTTGGAAATGTTGCACTTATTGGTGCCAATAACGAAGATCAGCTTTACCAGGCCATATATGTTTCTTGCAAAAAGATGCGGGCAAAATTGTATAAGACCAAACTACCTGCCGCCCACCATAGCCAATAATCATATTCATAGTAAGCGTGACAAAACTCGTATGTATGTAATACAACAGAAAAAGTGAATGGGCAAGAAAGAAAGTGAGATCCTTTCCCTGTCTACTTACTTTCAACAAACAAAGCCATTAAACTGAGAAGGAATGAATGAATGAACAGCAGTCACTTTACTACATAGTACTACTTACTATTACTACAACTGACTGGGACAACGAAAAGCAACAGATTGATAGTAGTAAGGAGTACGGAAGGAAAAGTGGAAGTGGTATAATATTATATTGTACCCTATACGTATATACAAAATACAAAACTAACTATTACGCAACTTTTTACAAACCAAGCCAATCCAATAAGAGTCAAAGCAAAAGCTCCTCCATCCATACAAAAAGTAGCAACAGCAAAGAAGCGCTGTGCGAAGGAAAATTTTTACATCATGGACACTACAAACATGAGTATACCAAGAGAGATGTTATGCTAGATGTTTTTGAACATTAGAAACATTCAAACTTCATTCATTGTTATAGTTGATATTATTGAGAGAAACATACTCTTATACGTGTACATTTTTGTAAGATCCATATTATGTTTATATGATTATATAGCTTCCAGAGAGAGATCGCCGGATTTCTCTGGAGTGATTCTCTCCGCTCATATCTCTTGTGGGGATCCACTGGAGCACGTGTTCTAGTAAAAATGGGTTACTTTCGTATTGTACCCCATTAGAACAGTTAAGGAAACTGTAGTAAGTAGCAAGCAACTATCCTAGTATTCATCCTTCTAAAAATCATATGTTTATGAGCACTTCTATTCTATGTACTTTGTCTGTAGCAGGACACACATGTGACATCATTTTACGAATCCAGGAGATGCAGGAGTCGGAACTTTTGTACAACGACTTGCTGCAATCATCAATTGACAGCACTGAGGAACCGGTAGTTTGCTCGGTACCACGTGTAAGAGTACTTCTATACGAAACTAGGTAAGTTTATTGATGAAATTTGTACTTTGGCAGGACGGAAGGTTATCGAATTATGATTTTCCTTTGTTTTTATTAGTTTCCTAATTAATTCGATTTTAATATCAATACGTTCATTTTGCAAGAAAATGCATGTAATTATGAGGAGTTACGTTAACAGAAAAAAATGCATAAAAGTATAGATTACAAGGCATAGTCATAAAGCGCAACAGAGCAATGTAAATGTAAACTGAACGCTTTTGCCATTATATTATCATTAATGAAAAACAACAGGCTAATAAACGCGTATTTTTACAATAAAGTAGATAGCGTTTAATGTGAGTCATGAAAATATCAAAAACGTAAATAAATGTGTAGCATGCGTGCATTCAAATCAACTACACACGAGATTCACTAGATCGTATTGAATTGATAACCTACACTTACACAAAACTTTTGCAATCAGCGTACATTAACATTTTTACATTATTGCATTCGCCTTGATTTGGTGTCTTGGTTGATTCACAACTCAGCCAGCCTTACAGACAAAATAACATTTCAAGTCCTTTCATTTTTAATCTTTCCACGAAGTACTTTACAATTCCACACGATCAGCGATCAAAAACTCAGGTAAGTAGACACGTAAGAAAATATTTAAATGGCAAAGTACAGAATATTCAATATAGAATGCAGTGCTTTGGAAATAAGCTATAACAGTTCAACTTTACTTACATCAGAGAGACGTCATCATAAGTTTTTGATTGCAGTACGAAAACAATCATTCAAACCAAAGCAGAACAATAACCCTATATAATCTTATGTAAACTAGTCGAAAATGTACACGTTCTCAACGATAAACAGACTGTAAGTTAAGGGAAAATTAGTAATTGTAAAGGCATAATTTACTAATTCTAAACAGCTCTGTAATATATTTGCAATAATAAACGTTCTCCTCTCATCGTATCTTTATCATCACCCAATCCTAAAAAGAAAGCTGCACATAAAATTGGCTTGACTTCAGCCCTGCCGTGGCACAGTCATATCAAAACAACATTTCTTTGTTTTCTTACTCGTTTGTCTATGTCTCAAAACCGTTCTCTCAGCAGTGTTGGCTATAAAATGCATTGCAAAACGGAAATGACTGCTTTCTCAATCCATGCATTTATGAGCTGTGCTGCTATGTGTGTGCCGCTGTATTGTTAGTCATCATTGTCATCATGAAAAAACACAATAAGTCATGCCTTCCTTCACCATCTGATAGAATTGTTATAGCTGCTTTTGCTCGTTGATGTCGTTAATATTGCATTGTTGTTTGTTGCAGTAAGCAGTAAATGATAATGACCATCGCTGTTTATCATCAGAAGATAATCATGAGAAACAAAATAATCCGAAGGTATAAGGCACACAAGGTACATACGCATGCACTTGCCAAAGCTCAGTAATTAACTTTTTACTCTAAAATCCAACTAGCAAATGCGTTGTTATTCACAAAAGGTAAAAGGTAAAAACGTAAATCTACGCCTTTATGGTAAACACAAGCAAAACAAAACTAACATCATTGTCATCTACCACCATCCTCATTTTCCAAAGTATTTAAGACAATATGCAGTACAACTCTCAAGCCTGCTGTAAGTTCTGATGGTTGTATGGTTTAGTTGTTATAAGTAGTGTCATGATGCCATTAAGAACATGAGAATGAGAAATTCTTAATGTAATATCCTATGCTTTTTATAACCATACCATTATTATCCCCACTACCATCTCTATTCTCTTTCCTTTGTTATGTTGCGTTCTGCTATGCCATTAAAAACTATCATATCATGATGATGATCATCATATACCAAGAAAAAAAGGTTCTCTCATAATAATCATCATGAAAAACGATGGATGATGCATGCATGCACTGCTACAACCATATAAAAAAGTTCTTGAGAGTTTTTGAGAGCTCTGCATAGCTTTGGCTTTAGGAGAGACACGTACGTTAAGAACAAATGTAAAAAATACGGAGCCAGTTAGTAAAAGGTTTTGTTGGATGGTTTGATAGGTACGTAAAGTGGAAAATATTCGCTTTTTTATCTTTATTTTGTTCTGTATGTGTACACGTAAGTAAGCAAAATTGTATGCCGTACAGTCATCATCAACAGCAGCATCATCAGTATCACCCCACAGCGCACGAAAACTACGCCGTAGTTGTCTGTACAGACCGTACACACATGTACACCATCAAGTTAAGCATCGACGAAGGCAAAGCAAAATGAGTATTATTCACCATTATTCTCATCATAATCATCATGATCGTCGTCGTCGGCAGCCCCACCACCATCGCATCGCTGCTGCTTCTACAACAATTCTCAGAGTGCTATTTAGGATAAAGGGATATTACAGCAAAAGAGTTTTTTTCTCTTTTATAAATGCTTTGCCTGCTTGCATGCGTCAGACTCTGAAAACTAACGAAAAGCAGCAGCAACACAGCAGCAAAGAGAAAAATGAAAAGGGCTTGGTTGGTTTTGTTCAAGTTGAAATAGAGAACGAACATGATGACTACAGCAACGTCATTTGATCCATCCGTTCTGAATAACTTTGTCCTCTACAGCAACCAATGAGCACAGCAGCAACATCGAAACCAACCAAACTAAACTAGCAAGCAGCTGCAGTAAACGGAACGAACGAGAGAGAGGAGAGAAGAGAGAGAGAGAGAAGGGTAGAAAAAAATAAGGATAAAAATTGTTGTGTTCGTTTCTTCGTTCTCTCAACCCAACTCAAATATCCTTTTGCAAACCATGTAACTATGTTCAAGGGAGAGAGAAGAGAACACAGAATAGAATATTTTTGCTGCTGCTGTTATGTTCTTGCCCAAGAGCACGAACTCAGCTCTTAGCTCAGCAGCAGCAAAAGAAACCATCCAATCCAATCTAAAAAGAGGAATCCATTTCGTCCTCTACAAAACAGTCAGAGCAACCTAAAAGCCAAGCTACCACGTAAATACGTTCACGTCTCCTCTACCACCACCACCACTATTACCACTGCGCTGCGTTGCGAAACTCCATATAATAGAGGATAATAATACACATTTATAAGAGGATGTGTAATATCCAAAGTACATGTTTATAACTATAAAACTTATATTTATAAAATAGTGAGTTTGAGAGTGGCGATATATCTATAAAACAAGTAATGATATACGCGTCCTGCTTTGCCTGTTCTCTTTTCCTTTTATTCGTCATGCCTTGAAAAAGCTGATAATAATACATGTACACAGAGAACAGAACATGGTAGAAGAACAGACAGCCAGCATTTATTTCAGAGAGAAGAGAACAAACTTGAAGTACTGAATTTTATATACCCTACAGCACCACCATCATCGTCATTTTCATATGAATGTGCTTTATAGCGTTTTCAGCCTAGCTCTTATTTCTTTGCAGCTTGATGGCGATGGTGCCTACCAGCTCCACAGCCTACACACGAAAATTCTCTTCTTTTCATTCCACTGGCTTGGCTTTTTCATGACTCAGCTTCAGCCTTCAAGCCTTTTTTCAACCAACATATTATAACAGCACAGCAGCAACCAGCTTTCTAAGAAAATATTTTTTTCTCTTGTCGTTGTGCTTTGAATCACCATACAATAAACCTTTGTACCTATGAGAAATGCCATAAGAAGAAGAGAGGCATTATAATAGCTACTACTACTGCTGCAACAATTCTCGCAAGAGCTAGCCAACCACATCAACAATGCTGCCACTACCAGCAGCAGTAGAAAAAAGAGTACCCGATATTTTTTTGTTTGCTGCTACTTAGCTAAAAAAAAGTCTACCTTTTCTGGTTCTCATGTTTTTGCTTTTATGGCTTTTCCTACTTGCTTGCTAGCTAAAGTACAAAAACTGACTGCAGCTTTGACCGGTCAGAACAGCACTAAATATATCGGAGGAATGCTTTTCGAACTTTTGTAGTTTTAAGAACCTTTTCGACGAAAAGGGGAGATAAATGGGGCGCTCTTTACGCTTTTTATATTATCGTCATTCATCGAGCAAGATATGCATATAGAAGGAGGTCGGCTGTCTAAAATGAAATACGATAATAATGGTATAGGTATAATATAAGTATATGTACATGCTATTGAGCAATGCCATATAACTTTGTATTTTATCTATAATATTATATCCTTCTCTTCTTGTGGCAACACTAACTCAACTTACTAAAACTATATAAGAGCATGACGTAGGTAGATTGGTTGGCTGGCTGGTTGTTGGTTTGGCTCGTTTGGTTTTTTGGATACGTGCATTGTACAAAACAACTCCAAACCAACTTCTTGCTTTTGCTGCTGTTGATATTTCATTCGCTCTCTCTACCAAATTTTCAGGTTATTTTATTTCGCTAAGCTGCGAGTGAATGCTAACCCTACACAAAATAATCTGCAACTTTATGGCTTGTTTTTCTCTTTACTGGTGGCGGCAGGGCAGTTGGTGCACTTTTTCCACCAAAGTATTATTCCATTATGCACACAATTTGATGAGCTTATAAAAGTCTCCATTCATTTGATCTTTTGGAGCTAAGTGGAAAGGAACGAGTTTTTTTTTGCTCCAGCAATTTACAATTATTAAATATTTAAATAAAAATATTTGGGATATTTTATGATTCGATAAAAACGGTGACATAAGATGTAAGGATGCTTTTGAATATGAAATGAGTAAAATATGTGCAAAATATACTTGTATTGTTATTTAAAAGAATAAGAGGAACTTACCATTGGTCCAATTTTATCAAGTCCTGGGGCTTCTTGGACTTGGATTCCGCTTTAATCTTGAGAGCTTCTTCATACAGGCTCAGAACAAATCTGTCATTGTAAGGAACGCCACGGCAAACGCAGACAGTGCATGAAAAAAGAAAGGAAAACACATTAGTAATGAAAAGGAAAGTAAAATCATGTATAATTTAGTTACATAACCATTATCAGAAACATGATCAGTGTGCACCGTATTACGCGTGCATTATTACTTCATGAGCAATAAAACCACCTCTCAATTAACGCATTTACAATCCAATTGCATTTTTATGCTTTAAACGAACCGCACATTGCATTTAAAATTTTAATGTGACGAGACGAGTACGCCTTTAACCTTTACATCCTTTTTGCTGATATTTGGTAAGCAACAAGATATAATTATAATTACTGTTGCGAAACATCAATGAATACGAACATTAAGGTCTTTGTGATCTGGTCTGGATGCCCATCTGATCTCGATTTCAGTATTAATATTAATACGGAAATACGATGATATCTACATGCGCCACTTGTAAATGTACTTGTTTCCTTTTGTTTCCTCCCTTACATGAAAGCATTATTAAGAAACAATGAGCGACCTACAACAACTGATTACCGCGTGTATGTCAATGTCAAAGCAGCAGACATAAAAATA
>JAQFYG010001806.1:0-17188 GCA_034694325.1 Entomobrya corticalis
CTCAAAAACAAAAAAAAATTAATCACAGTGGGCTAACGTACTATGCAGCATCTATTAGTAATGTTAGATCGTTGGTTCACGCAATAATTGGTTATCATTTTTCATTGTATTGACGACGTCGCATTTGCTAAATACAAGCCAACTTATGCTGACCAGTAAATTATAATGTAGAACAACAATTTTCAATTTATAAAACGTTCTAATTTTATTTTCATTGAAAATCTTATTGGACATAATTCCATTTTAGCGTTTATCCGTAGAACCTGTTTTATTTTTCGATATCAGCATCAATGCTGTATTTATTAGCACTCGTCTATTTTTTTAATACCTGTATTTAGAAATATCTATCTTACTCTAATAATATTATGTTGATAAGCTCATAAGTACTGCGACGCCTCTTTGAATCCAATGATCAGTTGTTTCCGCCCCTGGTTTTAATTCCACCGTAACTACATAAGGGGGACGACCTTGTCCTCCAGCACGATCCGGATAAATGTAGCACGGAGCGTCGTACATAACTAAAAGTACAAAGAACATTTTATTATTTCAAAAAATCACTGCATGTATTGTAGTCATAATTATGCTGAAGCGTTAATTCCCTACTTTTGAGCGCCTTTTTCTTAGCTTCCACCGGTTTAAAAAGTATCACAGGTAAAGCATTCACTAACTGCATAGGGGCACTTTCTACTAAGCAGCCATTTTTCTTGTCCCAACTTGCCCCCTCCAAATAAAGCCCTTGTACGTACACTCCGTCCTTGGGTGGAAGTACTATATTCGCTGCCTCTACCGTACTCACTGAAAACTCCCACACAAGCGTGTCAATAGATATTGCATATTTCCTCGCGCTGGTCTGCAATACCGCTGTAAGGAATCCTGTAGGAAACGTGAAGCCACTAAGCCAGAATTTTATAGGTGGCTTGAGTGTCGTCGCCCAAGTATTTAGTTGATCGATTCTATGAGACAGATCTCGACTCCAGCTCCCTAAAGGCTTGAGTGATGGATAAGCTTTTAGCCAGAATCTTGGCACTCGGGCTTCTAGAATACAGAGAAAAATTTCCTCCAGTTCTGTAGACATCACGACGAAGCCTTGAATGCCTTTGTCAAGTTCAATGAGAGATTTTTTGATATTATCCAGAAGAACATTATAGCGAGAAATCTGGGGAAAATAAATAATGGTTAATCTAGCTCCAATTATTTTTAAATTTACACTTATGCAAAGAGTTAAAATAATACTGATGACTGACCTCCTGTAAAAGTACAATATTTAGTGGCTCAGTCATTTTATCCTTCAAAAGACGCCTTGTTTCGGCTTCGTTTATTTGCGCTGGTAATTTTGCCATTACTTCCGCTGCCAACGCAGTGACCTTATCCTCAGGCCTATTTTCACTCTGACTCGCCTGTTTCTGAACCTGCAGACTCAATAATGTCGAGAAAAGCAAATTAGATTCGCTAATCTGACTCGCAATGTCAGCATTCGTATGCTGTCCAAAAGCTTCAGGATGATCCGTGCTCGGAAATTTATTTATCAAATCTCGATAGTACGTCAAGTCTCCTTCTTTGGGGATAAAATATGTAGATAGCGCACTCAACTTGTAGAATGGCACGTTTAGACAGTCATCGCAAAAGAATTGATTGATGTAGCTCATCAGTAGTCTCCGATCCCAGTCGTCGGTAACGTGACCACCATACATCACACCAGCGATCAAGTACTTGAGAGCATCCCACGGTGTTTCGTCATATTCAGTCAAGTAAATCCCCAGAAGCATTTCGCTCACTTCAAAGTCGGAGTCATTGAAGGAGTAAATGATGTTCCATCCTAATTGCTGAAACTTTTTGCGCTCCAGAAGCAGAGAGTGGAAATAAGTTAGGGCAAAAAGTAGCTTTTTGAACTTGTCTGGTTTAGCTATCCCGTGAAATTTGGTATCGGGCATGTTGTGATACAATCGCTTCATATTGGATTTAATACCTGTCGTATTTGAGAAAAAAATTGTGAATAAATTCAATGTTTTTATTATTTGCATTTCAACCGAAGCTGTATTTAAAAAAGTGCACCTTTCGGAGGCTCTGTGGTCATTTTGATTCCAGACTGAAGAATACTAAGGGGAAAGTCAGGATGAGGACTGGAACTGAGCCAAAGCCGGAAATCTTTGTGAGGACCCTGTTCCATTGTTGTCTCAATCAGTTTATCCAATTGTGGCATCCAACTCAAAGAAAGATGACAATTGGCTAGAAAGACCCAATGTCCATTTTTGCTGCCCTCCTCAATCATCCTAGTGGCCATTGGTGCTTGGCCTTGACCTAAGCTCAAAGAAAAGAAGCGGTGCGACATTTTCATAGTTTCTGCCAGAGCAAATAGACCAGCAGCGGGATCTGCGCCAGGGCTCAATACAAATATGAGTGGGGTCATGGCGGAAGATTCCGTGAGAACTTGTCCCATATCCAGAACTGGAGGCTCGGTAAACTTTTGACCCAAATTACTGTTCACGAAGCTAGTAGCTTTGAAGGAAACACGATCTGGACGAAGTGAGCGAATGACCACCAGCTTTTGGAAATCATTTAGTTTATAATCCCATTCGCCCGGAAGAAGTGCCTTTTCAGGTTCTGTGTGCGTGTACCAGTTGTACCATTCTGTGGTTAACTGTTCAAAGCTCATCACAATTCCGTGAAAGTGATGGAGCTTATCCAGCTCTGTGATGTTGTCCCAAGCTGTTTCTGACAGCCATTCTGTAAAGAAACAAAGCATAACGGTAAAATGTTTTAAATTTTGCATCTGAATTGTGATTTATTTATTTATTTCAACTCACGGGAACAAGGATTGTCCATCTGTTCACTCCTATCTAAGATAACCCCACCCTTCAGAAAAAACTGGTACTCTTCCATGTTTAGCTTCTTGGCTTCCTCCATGATTTTAGCATTCATGTGAAAAGAAAACAGGAGCTTGTGCTTTTCAAATAGTCCACGACAAATGTTCCTGTAGACGGAGAAAGTATGGAACTCATTCAAAACTTCGATTCGCTGGTCCAAAGTTGGAGCTTTGGGACTGTGCTCAATAGAATACTGGAAAAGGTTTATATATGCATCCAGGGAGAATTGATACATGGGATCGATTCTGGACATGTCATTCAGCACAAAGAATAGGATGGAAGCCCGTACTGCACTTGATCGATACTGCTCACGACTTGCATCAATTTCGATTTCTGTCGTTTGTGAAACGGCCAGTTGTTTCGTGACAGCGTCAGAAGTCTCTTTTGATATTTTTAGTGTGATTGCGAGGTCCTCGTCTTCTAAAATAGAGCCTTTGGATTCGCTCAGAAGTCTCAAGATGAGATCCTCCAACTCTTCCAATTTTTTCTTCCCTGCAGCAATATTCACTACCAGACTGTCCTTCATTTCTTCCAACTGCGGTTTCTCCTTTCGAACGACAATACCCAACAGTTGACTTTCTAGACCTTGTTCTTTTACCATAAAGTTGACAATACAAGCTCGGCTGGCAATTTCAGGCACGTAATGGGGGTTCATCAGTTTTGTCGTAATGTAGAATCTGAACCGCGGGTCATAGTCGATCTCTTTATCCCCAAGTTTCATCACAAATCTTTCCCCTTGCTTCATGTAAGTTCGGGATAAAACTGGAGATAGTGTATGGTCCAAGTCTTGTCCAACATCTTTCATTAAAACAGGAGAACCTACTGCCATGCACTCCTCCAAGACTTGGAGATAGTCAGACTGGCGAAGATCAATGACCTTCAAGCCATTCTCACTTTCCATATTCTTCACCCATTTGAGAGCCTGGCATTGCGGATCAATCATCAGAGGCGCTCTTCTTCCTCGAGTCACAATCACACCATTTTCTGTACAAAATGTATCTCTGGGTAGCCCTTGAATATTCCACATTCGAACTTGGGTAGGATTTGCGAGATAATCACAAAAGTCGTAAGCAGGATCACAAGGAATCTGAAGCTCGCTTACTTGATGAGCCCAAAGTTTCGTCATTCCAAGACGATAGTCGCTTGTAAATGGGCCAATGTAGGATACCGTGGCAGATGCTAGAAGGCAATCCCCAACAACATAACTTAATTTTTCTTCCAACGTCTTTATAGTCGCCTCCCATCGAACCCTTTCTCCAGCTAAATTTTCAACCAACATAGCAGCTCTGTCAAGATTTCTTCGGAAGACCTCTGCCTTTCTCTCCAATTCTTCCTTCAGCTGCATCTTTTCTGCATAAGTTTTCTGGAGCTCTGCAAGTTTCTCCATCAACAATCTAATTTTCTCTTCTTGTGCAGCCAAAATACGTTGTTTCTCAGCCAGAATAGCCTCTGCTTCCATCAGTTTTGCTTTCTTTGGGGCAACTTGAGCATTGTAAATTTTCCCGTACAGCTCCATAGCACGAACCCAAATACAAAGCGTCTTTGCAGCAAAGCTCACCTTTCCCACGATATCCGGGATAAAATCTTTGTACTGAATGTACTTTCCCAGTTTAGCCAGGGTCTTTGCACTGATATTGTCTTTATCGAATTCCTGGAGCTCCTTCAAAAAGTCTGCGTTTCCCAACTGCTTTTTTGCTTCTGCCCATGTGGGTTCCACATTTTTTAGCACCATTACAGCTTCCATGACTTTTGCTACAAGTAACGGCGGTTGACTGTAACTTTTTACTTCGCTCAAATCCTTTTTGTTCAAGCTTTGCAGAGCTCTGTTTGCCTCATCCAATGCGGGCAGTGCATCTGCCAGCTCTGCATAAGCCTGTCTGGCCATTTCCTGGCATTCCTTTTCCTCAATGGCCACTTGCTCTTTGCGTCTACTGACTATTTCTGCTTGTGTGTCTGTTTCCGCTTTTTGTTTCGTAATTTCCTCCAGCACTTTGTCACATTCTTCTTGGTATTCAAGTACTCTCCGTTGAGCGCTCTCCATTTCTTCCGTCATATCTTGAACTTTAATTCGGGTCTCAATAATTTTAGCCATTCCTCCGCTCAGACGGCTAGCGCTGTCGCCAAAGAATTTTCTCTTATCTGCCAGAAGCTGTTTGTACCCAGCAACCAGTTCAAGGAAGTTGATGGGAGTCACGTAATTATGCCTCTTCATTTCTTCCAGCATAATTCTGCAGTAATCAGTGACGGAGAAATGGATTGTAGCAAATGTGGTGGCACATTTGTCTCGCATTTCCTCTTGAAGGACTTGAGATCTGTCATCCAAATTGACATCTGAGAGCCAGCGATGTGCTACTTCAAGTAGGGCTTCCTTCGGCCAACGCTCAAACCAATCGATAGTGGTCCCATTCACAAGACTGGGGTATTGGCGGACACGGTGTCGGAAGTCATCACCGATGGGACTCATGCACAGCACAACGTGAAGATTAATTTGAACTCGATTTATCAGAAACTTGAAGATGGAATCATTCGTCTCCTGATAGCCAGCACGAAGGGCGGCTTTCATCACTGTGCTTTTTATATCTTCAAATTCGTCGGGTTTATAGAGATTAGGAACCTCACCGGAACTGAGCACATTATTCAGATCTTCCAAAAACGCTTCGTCGACGATTTGAGTGTCATTCATGACGAAGCAGCAAGTTTTGTTGTCTGCGCCAGTTCGTCTGTAAACTTTCTTCAGATCTTCACGAAAGTCTGCCTTTTTGTAGCGCTTGTTGACTTCAATTTCAAATACTTGGTAACCACAAATCGAGGCAGATAGTCTACTCAAACTTTGCCGTCCGTGGCCACCAATGCCAACAATTAGCATGGAGCCTTTGGGTTGGGATATTACACGGGAAATGCGGGAAAGATGTTCCAATGCTTCACGAAAAAGAACGAGGTTCATGGGTACACAGCCAGGAGAATTGTTGTAAGCGGGAAGGGCTACTTCTTCCATATATTTGCGAAGAGCTTTTACATCCTTAATATCATCATAGATTCCCTGGTCGTTGAGAAAGTCGCCGAAAATTGGCATTGTACGGTTCGGGCACACGCTCTGCATGGTTTGGTCAAGATGAGTTCCTAATTTTTCGGATAGGCAGGTAATGAACCATTCACGATCACTGTAAAGTAGGATTACAATAAAAATATTAATCTCCACAAAAACATATTTTTAGTTATCATTTTTTTTACTTTGAGCTATTTACTTACTTGTCGTCAATCAATCGATCATTGAAGACCCTGCTGCACTCATGGAACCATAGCTTGCTAAAATTGATCTTGGTGTCATGAACTTTTTTGTTTGCCCGAAGTAGTCCCTGGTATACTCTGGAAATATCCCGAAGATTGAAGAGATAATGAATCTTTGAGGGGGTGGGCAACATCTTTGCAGAAACCGCGTTGTATAGGTCAATTGTGGCTAGTGTCACTGCCTCAGATATGGTCTTGACTTCTTGGTCAAAGTCTACCAGATTTTGATTTAGCATTGTCATGAATATCCGTTTGATCTGTGGTTCTTCGGGAAATGTCATGTTGATAAGGCAGAAGACACTTTGAAGACGGGGAGATATTTCTGTACGGCCACCACCTGGAGGTCCCATTGCTCCAACAAGAAACATGTTCTGCAGTAAACATGAATAAAAAAAATAAAAGTTGGTATATAAATTGGGGCAATATGAGAGTCAATTTTAAGAAATTGAAAGGGAATCGATGTTATCCATACCGTAACAAACTTGGCCGTTTGTGTGCTTCTGTCGTACCAAAAGCGATAATCACACCACTGCCTGATAAGCTCTAATGGTGGCTGAGAACCTATATAAAAGTTATAATTAGTGACACTATTTCTTAGAATGGATAAATTATTTTCATGCCTAAAAAAGATTACCGTAAATATCTTTTGCGGGCATGTTCAGATCATCGCAAAAAGTTAGCAAATACTTTCCTGTAATAATCGATATATATTAATTGACTGTTTAACTCAAATAGTTGAAGTAATTTCAATTATAGTTGTATGGTGTTAACACATGATTTGAATACCTCTTGGAGGAGCAAACACACCCTTTGCACGTCGTTCTAAACGACTCTCTATAAAGTTTTGAATGTTTGCGGATGTTGTCTACAGTTTGGGAGTATCATTAACTTTTAAAGTCATTTCAGGACAACGGAATAAACATTTATTATTGTAAGTTTAATATAAATTACCTGGCTAGAAATATTAATGGTCAGCACAGAATACTTGTCTTGAGGGAGGGAAGTGAGTACACTTTGTACCACAGATGTTTTACCTGTTCCCACTTTTCCAACCATCAAAACCGGGAAAGAATTCTTGAGTAGGTTCTCAAGAACAAAGTTGTAACGGACAGTGTCAACGGTGGGCACGATAATTTTGAAATATGGCAAACTGTAGACAAAAATAATAATTTTGGTTGATAAGTTTTTATCATTATTTAGCACGAACGAAATATTTGTTTCCTCTCACTCTGGGTCATATTTCCATTGAGCGCTCAACAAGGTATTCCAATGAATCAGATTCCTCTGCAATGGGTCTACATAGTAGTCGTAGACGGTATCTTTAGCGGGAAATATCGGGTCCAACTCACGCAAAAATCCGTCAAACCTTTTCCTTCCTTCCTCATCTGTTGTGGCACAAACACTCCAAATTAAGCTGAAAACAAAGTAGTACTTGACCATGATGTCGAAAGTGTTGTCGTCTTTGGGATTTACTCCGTTCTCCTTCGTAGCCAAAGAGTCCATGAGCCTTGTCAGGGATGTGACAACATTCAATTCAGTCGTTTTAATCAGCTCCTTGCAAACACCTGCCTTAAATTTTAACGTTACGTCCAGGAAAAAGTCAATATTTTTCCTATATTCCTCTGCCACTTTTTTCTTTTTTTGTCTGCCCAGCCAAGTTTCAATATACGGTCGCCATCCTAAATCCCGGAAATCAGTGTACACCATTCCACATCTACTCACGGTTGCAGGGCTAGCCTGGGTCAGATTGTCTACTTCAAATAGAAGGGACACTTGCTCGGGCATGGAAATTCGTTCAGAGTTAATAAGCGTCAAAATTTTATTATCGTCCATCACACTATTCATATTCTCGATCCACACTGCGTCCACAGGACCATCGAAAAGAATCCATTTCTGATCAGGTTTTTCATCATTACAGGTAATCCGCATAATTGAGCTGATAACCCCATCACTCCATTCTCCCGTGCCCAGGTCAAATTCCCCATACAATTCGGCTTGACTCAGAGCCTTTGGATTTATGACAAATTCCTTGGCTCGAACAAAACCAGGCTCACCCATTTCTGCCAAGGTGGTCATTGTATCTCGAAGGCATTTCCAAGTAACACTTTTGCCACTACCAGTTCTACCAACAAGCATAGTGGAATGCCTGCTGTTTTTAGTCTCGTAAACTTCCAAGCACTTCAGTATGGCCTTATCGGTAGCCTGCCATCCAGCCTTGATAAGCTCATTTTGAATGGTAGTGAGCAGGATTCCATAGTCGAATTTTGGAGGTTCGTCATGAGGGAAAAGATCCTTGATGACGCCATTGAAGAGTGGAACATCATCTGATGTTAAACGGGGAATGTTCATGTCTCGCATGGCGAGAATGAGAACTTCTGGATCTGTCATGTGCTTGGAAACCCGCCGTTTTTGACCTGCGTACCGCAGTAGGGCAACCATGCTTCTGAGACCAAAATCGTAGTGATCCTGCTTGCTGAGCTGCTGTTTGGAAAGTGAGTAGAGTGTGTCCACTTTCCTGGCCAATGTACGAGTGTCATCGAAGCCTTCTCCAAAAAGTACGATTTCTGCAATGAGGTTAGTGTCAGGAACGATCATGGAAATGGGACGGAACATGGCCTTGAGATTGTCGGGAAGCTCGGTACGACCAGCATATCCAGGATTCTATTTAAGAATTTGAATTCCTCGATCAATACTAGAATTTTTATGAATTTTAATACGCCATTTTCTTAACTTATTTACCATTGTGATAAATATTCCACATGACCAGATCAGTTGAATATCGTATCCTTCAAATAAGAACCTCCGCAAATTCTGACTTTTAGCTTGGAGAATACACATAATCTGTTGGGCTACGACAGACAATACTTCAATGTTGATTCGATTGAACTCGTCGAAGCATCCCTGGAAAGAGCATAAATAATAGTTTCAACAGTTTGGACATAATTAATAAATATACTTTTCGGCATGTCTCCAATTACCCATGCTCCAGTCTGAGCCAATCCAGAGAACATTTTACCCATGCTCTTGTAATCCAGCCCTTCTGAGCAATTCACAACAATGACAAACATTCCAAGATTCTTTCCTAAATCTTTCGTTGTCTCAGTTTTCCCTGTTCCAGCAGGTCCTTTAGGACTGCCACCACGATGGAGAAACATGGCCGTGGTAAGTGTAATATAACATCTATCCGTCAATGGAGTTATCACCAAGCGGCCAGAGTTACCCAAATATTCATATCCGTAGTTGAAGAAAGTATTTGTTTGCCTTACAACGCAGTCATTTTCCTCCTTATCCCAATAAAATCTTAGCTGTTGCAACCAATCAAATCCATTCAAATCTCGACATTCAGACTTGTACAAGTTGTCAGTGACATCCCGTGAGTGAATTTCTACTGTCACCATTGCCGTTACTTTTAATCTCCCAATTTTTGATAGGTTACCCCGAATGGCTATGCTAAACTTGGTGAGAATCTTGTTCAGCTTCTTCCTAACTTTCTTCATAGGATTTTTCTGTATTCGGGGGTCACCCGCTGCAAACAGTGCCCTTGTTACTGCCACAGTCCACTGAATTTGAGCGGAAGTAATTCCAGGTTGTCCGGGCCATTCCATAATCCACTTGTCACGCCTATTTAAGTTTTTCCTCAGATCTTCCCTAGTCTTTTTCAATTGTACTTTCAAGCAAGCTTTCATACTGTTTTCAACGTCACGAAGCCAGTGCTCGACGGGACCGTCTATTTGGAAAGTTTTCAAAAACTCAACATACTCACCATCTCCGCTTATCATTCCATGAACATCTTGTCTTGAAGCGTAAGGTGCCTTGCTCAGCTTTATCTTGTGAATATTATCGAATAGCTTCTTCAGATGAGGCTGCACCATTTCCGGATTTCTGCTACTGCCCAATATTTCCAACAGGTCATCATTGGAAATAAAGTAGAATCGTGGAAAGGCTTGTCTCTTTGCTTCCAAAAATATTTCCAGGCTCTTCAAAATCAATTCCAGTCGATCGCTCAGCTCTTTGAGGACAGGAATGAGTCCTTCACGGTGTGTTGCCAAAATGACCTGTTGGTCATCATGCATTTTCTCAGTGATGTTTCTCCAGACTTGGTTGATTGTATCGAACTCCTTGCTCTCCTTGGGCAACTGCTTACGAATGTCCTCTCCCATGAAAATATTTTCTAGGTACATCCACTGCCTTTGCACATTCAGAAAAATATCAAACACGTCATTTATTACGGAAAGAGTCTTCTCCCAGTAGGTAATCTCATGTTCAAAAGGCTTGGCAAATCGACTTCCTTTCATGGCACTGATTGAGACATTGTTATCTTCCAAATTCTGCATCATGTCTTGGTTTATTTTCATCCGGTAATGACCCTTATCCTTGTACGGAACCATTTCCAGTTTTTCCACGGTCCAGTACTCACGTATTGCTATTACCGTTTTCTCAATGAGTAACTCTTTCTGGGCAGTAGATGCAATTTCAGCAATTTCATCAGCATACTTTTCCATCCCATAAGAAACAATTTTGTCAAAAGTGAACTTGGGGTCGTTTGGATCAAATCGTGCTCCAATTGTTTCAAAAATGTGGTTCCAATGCCGTTCTCTCAAAGCTGGCGTTTTGATTTCATGAATTACAGGAATGCTCTTTTTGAAAATCTCAACTCGATTTCGAGTGAATTCAATAATTGGCCAATTTTTCTTCTCAAACTGTTGTTGTATCTTGATAAACTTTTTAACCATGATTCCAGCAACATCCTCCATGTCTCCCGTCTGCATACTTTTAAAAGGCACAATTTTATACTCATTCCAGTATCCATCCCATTCAGCGACAAGCTGCCAAACGCTCTCAATATTTGCAAGGTCTCCCTCCAAATTCCTCAGCTCCTGACTTGGTGCCATTTCAATTTCAAATATTGCCAAACTACTTAGCAAGTCTGTTTGATCTTTATTCAATTGACTCATTCGTCTTCTGAAACCATTTAGTTGTTCCACCGCCTGCATACTAGTGACTACTCCTGTGTAAGGTCCCCTCTTGTCCAAATCCTGACATAACTCCCAAACTTTCAACTTGAAATTTTCTGCCATCGCCATAAACAACTTACGTAACTTTTCCTTGGCCTGCTTGAGCATATATTCTATATCTTTCAAACTTTGGTGGTAGTGGTGCCATTCTGCCTGGAAAGTGCTATATCGTCTCCTTGTCAAGTCACCCAACTCGTATTTGTATTTTCCCAAGATGGCAAACTGTTCGTGCATTCGAGGAAAGTCGTTTGCCAGCCTTGGCGCATCCATTTGAATGTTTCTGAATAGATTGTAAGCGTTAATTAAATCCGGCAAAGTAGTCGGCTCCTTTTTGAAGGGTTTCTTGTTGTCTTCAATGTATTGGTACACAGAATGCAGTTTTTCAGCAGCTTTCTCGTACAAATTAGTTAGTATTCTGTGTTGCCAGTCGTGGCAATGACCAATTACAATTTCCTTCAAGTCTCCACAATCGATTATAGCAATTCCCACACTCACAGTGCTCTCAAAGCCTTGCACAGCATCCGCTACCTCCCAGTACCTTCCAATGTCATTATCATAAGCTTTCACCGAAGGAGCATTATCGTCATAATGTGCCATAAATATATCCTTGTCCGTTTCCCAAACTTCGCGAAACTGTGTCCAGCTTTGCAAATATTTTTCTACTTCCAACAGCGTATTCTTCATTCCGTTAGCAATGTGCTCCTGCTTATTTCTGGCAAGTTCATTTCTCGCCATAACCTGGCTAAAAGATAGCACTCGAGTACTTGGGTCATTCAAAAATTGAACCACTCTTGGAAAGGGCTGAATCGTTACACAAATCCGCCTGAATATTCCACAAATCATATCTTCCAACTCAGGAACAGTCGGAATAAAGCTCAACTGACTTTTTTGGTTTAATGTGGCAATTAGTCTGAAGATTGGTGGAGGAGGTCCTCTCACATCTCCATGAACTACTCTCACCAGTATTTCCAAAGAACGTTGAATATTCAAGCAGAAGGCTTCCTCTACAACTTCATCTATTTTCTTAAGGTATTTTATCCACTGTGTTTTCACCTCGCTTCCGTCACTTCGGAACATTTCGAAAACGGAACGCAGAATCACAGTAATGTTTTTATACTCATGGGCAATTTTCAAAATAGTTTTGACTCTGTGCTGCTCTTGGTACTCGTTGAATTGACCCCGTTCATAAAGCCTCTTTTGGTCAACCTTGATCATCAAAATGTTACTGATTTTCGTGGCTAGTTTGCCAATTTTGATGTTTGCATTTTTATAATTCGCCGTAAATCCTTGTACTTTGGTGGCCGCCAACCGACAATCGTTAATGTAGCTGTCGCTAACATTGGAAGCCCATGTAAGACGAGTCAAGCCAGGATAAACTTTTCTTCCAAGCAACTTGATCCTCTCTTTGAATAAACTTCGCTCTTCAAAACTGAGAGCACCAATGATACGATTATAATCCTTTACTACAAGCAGCACAGTTTCCCGTAAATTATGCAATTTCTCTCGCTGACTGTATACGTATTGAAGTACTGGAGGTACATCCTGCCCCCAGCGTGACCACATTTCGGCTTCCACAATATGTCGATAGAGAACCTTATCAAAGTTTACTTCAATCATGCCTGCTTTGTAGGTACTCCTTATCATGAGTGGAATGTCCAGTCTGTGACTGTGATCCTTGTTCCCCACAACTTTCAGCCATTCCTTGTACATTTTTCCAGAGTGTTCTTGAAGCTGTGCTTTCACCACACGAAGTTGCTCTTTGACATCTTCACCATAACCGCATTCGGGTAGCCACCAAGCTTTCTCCAATAGTTGCATCTGATGGTCTAAACGATTGTAGAGGAAATTGGACCACGCAGAGCGACCCGAGTACTGTGGATACTGAAGTGGCAAGGGAAGCATCTTGCTCAAGTGGAGATTTTTCACAAGTGCAGTGTCATCCTCAACAACTTTGAATAGCTTCATGATTAACTGGTCATAAGTTCTCCGAATAATGTCCCTGCCATAGTACACGTAAAACGTTTCCAGGATTTGGATTCCCTGTTCCAATGTGCTGACGGTGTCAAATGTAGTGTTGAGCACATTTTGAATCAGCATTTCAATGTCTCTTATGGAGCTTTTGAAATTGTTCATGGCTTCGGTCCAAACTGTGGATTTGATGTCAAAAATTTGTCCTGAGGCTGAGTACAGTTCTCTAAGCTGTCTGTCCATCATTCTCATTGTTTCCTTCATAATTCTGTTTATTTCAGGTCCTTTAAGGCCCGGATAAAGTGGGAGTGGCTCCTGGTAGCCTTCAACACGTCGGGCATATAAGCGCTGGCAAGTACAAATCTCTTGAAGATCGATTAACCTCTTGAGAAATCCGTCCGCAAAAGCAAAAATATGATCGTATTCTAGTAGCCAGGTCAAGTGGGAGTTCATATGATGCATTTTCTGCGCTTCAAAGTATTTTTCCTTCCAAAATGTAACACAATCCATACAACGTTTGATTGAAGCTTCGCTGGTGTCAATAAAGCCATTGAAGACCAAGTCTATGTCTATCTCGTTCAGGCAGTGACGTACGATTTCGTTTGAGATTTTGCGGAGAAGGGAGTTGAGTCTTTCACGGGTATTGTAATATGGCGAGTTGAGCCAAATTACACGCACTAACCAAAGCAGTTTTTGAATCAAAGAAGGAATTTCTGCAACGTTGCTGTCTCGCAGGGTAGTACAGGGCTCTATAAGGATTTCCAGGTAGTGCAAATTAGAAATCGCCTCACCTGAAGCTTGAAGGATTTCATTTGTGGCTGCATTAAAGTTGGAAACGAAAGGAGATTTCATGATGGTCATGATTTCTTTCACGGTACGGACAGAAGTACTCTGAACTTGAGCTGTAAGTCCAGCCAAATCCTGACCTGCAATATTAATTGTTGGCTTGTTGGATTTCTTTAAATGTTAAATTATAAGAGAAGTTTGATGTGAAAGTTGCTTACTTCTGGCTCTCCAAAATGAAATTTCTTCCAATGGACCAGACCAGTCATCGGAATCCTCAAAACTTTGTGTGTTGGTTACTTCTTTGATTTGGCGAATCCAGTGAATCATGGCATCTGGGAGTTTAAAAAAAGAATAATTTAAGCTCCATCTCATTATGTCATTTAGTAAAAATGCATTTTATTCACTGTTCCTTACTTTCAAGCCTCGCACACAATTCCTTATCCTTTGAAGCCATGTCAATTGGCATTGACATTGCCTCAGCAGGAACATATAAAACAGTTTGGCACTGAAGACGATGATGGGTTTCCGTCATGGCACTCATAAGACTGGTTAAGCCTGCGTAGAACTCATTTTGAATGCCTAAAGAAAATGAAACATTTATTAAGATGGTAAATATAAATGTATATATGCAAAGTAAACAATGACTTGGGAAACTTACTTTCTGGAAGAACTCCAGGCATTTGGAACATTGGCGCGTACACGTATGTCAGTAAAGAATGCAACGAGGTTACATGACCACCAGGAACATTTCCAAATACAACATTCTCAAAAAAGTTGTCCTTGTCCAACGGGATAGGTTTTAATTTGACAAAATAGAATAAATCAACAGAATTATTTGGAACAACATCATTCAAAACGATAAAGCCCAGTCCATCCGTTCCTCTGGTCAAACTCATTCTTTGCCATCCTTTAGATCTCCGAAAATTCTTCTTGTCCATAGACTTTTTACGCTTCTCTTGTGCTGCAGTGGCACTCATAGATGGACTCAAATTGGAGGAAATCGATGTGACAGACTTTACGCCAGTTGAAGACGCAGCAGCTTTAGACTTCTTTTGATCGTAAGTATCGAAAGCGTCTTCATCATCTAAACCAGAGTCTGCAAACAGAAGCTTCTTCTCCTCCTTCTTAATTTCCTCCTTGTGGAAAAAGCAAGTTATAACGTCAACTTCCGGACGACGAATAAACTGGTAGAGAGGAGCCAATGTGTATGTCGTCCAGCGAATGTCGTCTGCAGGGACAATGGTAATTAGGTCTTTCATCTTACTCACAAGACGATCCTCCCTCCTCCGTTTTTTCTCACGATCCCTTTTCCGGATATAATCATCAATATCCTGTTGGGTGTACTGGGGTCCGGTGTCAACAACTTCGGTAGGCTCCTCCGCCTGTTTCTTCTTCTTGCCCTTTTTTCCTTTCTTGCCTTTCTTTCCCTTAGAGCCCTTCTTTCCCTTCTTTCCTTTTCCTTTCTTCCCCTTTTTGTCACCTTCTTCAGTACTCGTTGGTGGAGCATTTGGATCAGAGCCAAGAAGGTCAGTCAAAGCAGAGGCTGTTGTGGTGTCACCGGTGGCAGTAACACCCTCTGAGATTGTTGGTGGCTCACTATCTCCTCCGGTGGTGCCAGTAGTGGTATTGGGAGGGGTAGGTAGAGAGGCATCAGCTACAGAGCCTTTCTTCTCTTTCTTTCCCTTTGCCTTGGGCATGATTGAAAAACAATCGAACCCAGGAAATCGATAGTTATAATTTAACTGTGCGCTACTTCACTGTTTTTCTAGTAATGGTTATCAGATGAGAGCAACAGTTGGCAGTTTGTTTCGTTTCATTCAGTAAAACCAAAAATAAGCTCAATATAAACACGTTCATCAAAAGCAAAATAGCCAAATTCTGAGTGAGAATGAGTTAGAATATTGTTTTCATTTCATATCCTAAGAGGTTATCAGGAAAAGGTCATTTGTAAACTTACATATTGTCATGGAAGAAATTTTTGATTACAGATTCCACTGCTCCCACTTCCGCGTCCATCTCTGGCTCTCAACTTTCATTCAACCAACGCCTCCAACTTCCGACCCATCTTCATGACGATGACCGTTACTAATGAATTCTGGCTTTCATCATTAGTTAGTAGCACCAGACACAGACTCCAACTCCAAACAGACATGTGTGGTGTCGCACGTCCTTTGTTCCAGCCATATTTTTACTTTTTAGCGTGTACCTCATCATGCCTCACCTTCTATGCCAGTTATACACAGTCCCCAGTCCCCATTCACCATTGGTTGTATAAAAAAGCGCAGAGTGAAATGTGGGAAATAAATGATTGATGAAGCCTCGAGCTACAAGAGCTAAAAGATGCATGCATACTATTGCATACAAAGGTTGTATAAACAAAAGCAGATGCGTTTACATTTACTTGCATACATGCAATGCTTTTATTACCAAAACAAAATTACTTCCATCCTTTTCCCTGCATTTTTCATGTATATTTACACAAGCTCATAATAATTTTATTTAATTGTTGGTGAAATCAAAATGTTTTAAATTTATATTTCTGCCTGTCTTGCTGCTAATCCTTTATTTTTTGTTTGGGTTGATTAACGATTATATTGTCACGAAATTGAAAATTGCTTGGACCTTAGAAAAGGTAAAGCTATATATATTTTATATTTGTCGAAATGTCAATTATCTTATTTTCTATTTTGTTGTGATTTAGCAGCTTTTCACATATAAAATGTGACGTGTAATAACAGACATTGTTTTATACTTTGAATTTCTATCCCTCTATTTGGTCTTCACATCGCCGTTGGTACCTTTGACCTTTAGTTACCTCTGTTGATGTCCAATACCATGGCCGCTCCAGCCGCTAAAAAGCAGAAGAGAATTATGGAGAACAGCAACGATCTGGAAGCCTTGGATTCTTCTCCTACAAATACAGAGACTAAATTGTGCATTGTATGCGGTGACATTGCATCATCATCAATAGTCAAAGATAATAACTACGTGGCAATGATGCAACTGTATTGGTGCACTTTGGGGATTGATGTAAAACCGGACGCATGCACTACCAGTGACGTGTGTAAAAAATGTTTTCTTGAAGTCCAAATATACTTTGAAACAAACGATTTCATCGTATTTTTTGAAACATATTTCAAATCTTTACGATTGAATCTTTTGAAGAAGACATTGAAGGGCGTATCGATTTGGGAGACTGAAAAACGACCATTGACTCGCATCCATCAGGAAATTCGTAAAAGTAATATATTCTTCCATTCCTGCACT
>JAQFYG010001807.1:0-17186 GCA_034694325.1 Entomobrya corticalis
TGCACACACAACACAGCACTACTTACAACAATGCATATTCACAGATGTAGATGTAAATACATGGTGAATACACTCAACTCTTTAACATCATTTGGAACCAATGGGACCATTCCTGCATTATGTTGACCACAGCTGGGTTAGTGGGTGGAGTAAAATCTTTAATTATAACCGTAAATTAAATACAATATTTTTATAAGAAGCATAGTTTGGGGTTAATTCTTACTACTCTTTATGGTTATTCATGAATGGATAGTCCCGTAGTCCCGTCCAATTATCGAGAAAGATAAAATAGCGAAGGAAATAGAAGAGCACGAGCAACATTTCATCTCTTGTGCTTCGTTAGTTTATATTGTACGTACACTCTACTTGCAACGTAACCTAATACGCTTAGGTAAATACATTTAAAGTTTAAAGGTAAATGCAATCAGTTTAATTTTGTCTTGTGTAAAATATTTAACTTTTATTGCTTTTTAATTTGCATATGGCTACTGAATAGTTTAGCTTAGGTAAATTAAATTTCTTTAACGACTGCGGGTCTGGCTGGGAGTTTTATTAACAGTTGTCAAAATATCATTTCCAATTAGTATATAAAAAATTGATTTATTAAAATAATCCAATTTGTATCTTATGTTGTATGTGTCTATTCTTTGCAGGATTAAGTTTCAAGAAACAAGATTAAGTCAAGCTACATCCCGCAAATTTGACGTACTAAAAGCAAGCTGGAAAAGTATTTGTTTTATTGGAAATATGTAAAGGTAAGTATTTGCAAATAATTTGAATAAGTTACACAATTGTGCATTCAAATTACTAAAGGCAAAATTATGAATTAACTCTGTTACAATTCAGCTAATATTTATTATTGTTGTATGGATTATTTGTACCTTTAAAGGTTTTGAAGGAATTTCACGTATGAAGACTGCAAGACGCCCTTGCTACTGGTAGCGTATCATGAGGAACTGTTTTTAATTTAAATCAATAATCTAGTTCTGCCATCAGGATGAACAGTAATACTACAAAGCGGCGTTACAAGCCGTACGACGTAGTTGTCTTCAAAATAACGAAGGAAGGAAAAGTCCTAGGATATGATGAAGGGACGAATTGTAACGCAATGGAGTGTTTCTGCGAAACATCCTCTGTCCTAGACAACATTGAAAAATATTGTGTCGCTTTACTAACTGCAGCGGAATGTCGCAGCCGAATGTGTGCACACACACTTCAAGCACTCAAGGAGGAAACGTTTGGCGTTAATTTTTCCTGGATGGAAATAGGAGAACTTAAACAAGGGCTTAGTGACAACGAGGATGATGAGGAAATCGATACAAGTAATTCAAATGATGTCAGCCAAAAACCTAATTTCTCCAATGCATCCCCATCGGTCAGTGAAAGGAAGGTAATGAGCCTTCCCAGTCCAATGACGGAACTATTTCAAAGAACAAAAGAAGGGAAATCACAGGAATTACCAGACGTAACGTCAACCACATCCGGAGATCTGAATAGTTCTTCTGAAAGTGCCAACACGGCTTCACAAGCTGATTCTTCCGCAAAAACGTTCCAACAGCATTCAGGAAATGTCGGTTCAAATCCAGATCCAAAGAATTCTACACCGAAAAAGTCTTCAAAAAGCAAGTCAACTGTTTCGGCTTTAATCTTGAAAAAACCCATCTTGACTGTCTCACAAAGTAAGGCCAGCACATCTACATCTTCCGCAGATCAGGAACAGTCGGTTTCTCAGAAACAAGTGGAAGAAGCAGCTCCGGTAACTAACATTGTTATTTCAAACATTTCTACAAATGAACCCGAGCAAAGCATCACTTCTGCTTCTGCTGCAGACATCAGCATGGAGTGCGAAACTGATCCTCCTACAGAAGAATCAGAGGCAGCTTCTGAAATGGAGGTAGAAAATTCGGTAGCCGAACCCGATCCAGTAGAGCTTGACACTACTTCTGAACAGGAGTTTTCGCCAACTGAAACTGGAACCATCATAACTGAAATAGATGCTGCAGCTGCTGTCTTTGCTGTACCAAATATTCCTATTGAATGTACTTCCACTGCTTCCGGCTTGTCAATAACTCTAGTCAATAGTAAATCACTAACTAGAGATACTGCGACAGATATTCCGATGCAGGAAAGACCGACAGTGCAAACTGCCAAGACATCTGAATCAAATGATGGCAGCCTTACTACCAAACCAGTAGAAAATATTTTAATTAGGCCAGTCGCCATTGTTGAACCAAAAGTGTCATCTAAACGACCTGCCAGTCCCCTTTCATCTAGTGAGCTGTTGACTGCACAACCATCACTTAAAAGTAAGGATTTGTCTGAGATTACAGATCTAGATCTACCAGTTGATGTAGCTAATGCTATATCTCTCGAACCAGTCTATGAAACATCACAGTCAATATTTGAGACAACAGGTGGGGCGGCCAGGGTTAGAGGACGGTTAGGAAATAGCCGAAGTAGGAAATCATCTAATGCTTCATTAGAAACGGCGCCCTTGTTGGGGCAGACAGAAAAAGAATTGTCTGACGCTGGTGAAGGTATAGAGAAGGGACTGCCTAAAGATAATGAGCCTGCTCAAGATTGCAGCAATGAAAACGAAGGAGACGTTTCACCAGAGGAGCAACTTGTGGGATCGCGACTAAATACAGCTTCGTCATCCAGTCGTGATAGAAAAAGTATTGATGACAAAGGCACAGAAAAAGATGGGGGAGACGTTCCAGAACAACAGCTTTCGCGATCGCGACCAAGTACACTTTCAGCTTCGTCAACCAATCGAAGTAGAAAAAGTATTGATGACAAGGGCACAGAAAAACATGGGGGAGACGTTCCAGAACAGCAGCATTCGCGATCACGACCAAGTACGCCTGCAGCTTCGACATCCGATCGTGGCAGAAAAAGTATCGACGACAAGGGCGCAGAAAAACATGATGGAGACGTTCCAGAACAACAGCATTCGCGATCGCGACCGAGTACACCTGTATCTTCATCATCCGATCGTGGTGGAAAAAGTATTGATGATATGGACACTGAAGATCATAGCGTTGACGTACCAGAAAAGCAACTTTCACGACCAAGTACACCTGCATGTTCATCGTCCGATCGTGGTAGAAAAAGTATTGATGAAATGGACACAGACAAACATGACGATAGCACTCCAACCAATTCCCTTCGACACAAAGGGGGAGTAACTACTCGATCAAGATCCAACCGTCCTGCCCCGGCTTCCGTAAAAAGACAAAGAGCTGATCGCACAGCCAAGCAAACCGCTCAGGCTAAAATTACATCAACTTTTGTATATACCAGCAGTAGTGAATCATCAACAAGCCCGGTGAAAGGTGGAGGAAGTGCTCCAACAGAGCATGTGGGTAAGCGGCTTCGATCCTCCGACTCTGTTCAGAAACTCCAGTCCCAATCTGTAGCGAGTAGCATCAACAAGAACAAAAGGAGGCAGATGGATAGTTTGGGAAGTGAACAAACCAATAGTGATACCCCATCCATTTCATCTCGAAGTAGCACTCCAACTTATGACGAACATGGGGAGGAAGAAGCTGAAGATGTAAGAAATTTAAGAAGCTCTACAGTCAAAGATGACAATCAAAGCTCATCTAATGTTACGGCTAACCAAGAAAAAGATTCCACTTCTAAAACACCAGGCATAGTACGAGAAGTGGACTCGGCTTCTTCTACAGACTCCTCAGAATCTGATTCTGGAGAATCCCAGTTTTCTCATGTTTCCGAAATTCCTCTCGCAGTAAGAATGAGGAAAAAAGAAAGGAAGAAAAGAAGAATGGAGGAAAAACTAGCCTCGCCAGGTATGGCTCACATTGCAAGGCTTGAGAAGAAACGAAAGAAAAAAAGGCATCAACTGCTTCTAAATACAGGGACGTCGTCTACTTCCAAAAAAGGGAGATTTACTTTGGAACATGCACAAGCACTGGTGGAAAAGTTAAAAAAAGACAAACTTGCTAATAAAGCCGAGCAAACAAAACCAAAAGAAAAGAAGGCTGTGGAGGACGACGAGGAGGTCCAGATGATTGGAGAATCGCCCAATACAGGGGCTTTGAAAAGCAGCCGAACGGAAAAACAATTATTTGGTGAGAACGGTGCCAATCCATCAAAAAGTACTCAAAAAGGAATACACATTAGTTTTAAAGATAAAGCTAAATCATTGCAGAGATCTTCGAGTTCACCAGGAACTTCTTTGCTGGAAACCTCCGCTAATAGTGCAGAATCTGGAAACCACAGTGTTCAGAAGACATTTCTAGCAAAGAGTAAGTCAGTTCCCGTTCCCGATTCTCCACCTTCCCACGAGGGAACATCCGTTTTACAAACTGCTGAAAATGACGTAGAACTGGAAGACGGTAATAGTTGGCAATTCGGAGGCATTTCATCCCCAAGGAAGGCTCATCAGATCGCCAGAGGACTAGTTGGGCCGAACGCTGAATCTACTGTACCACCAGAGTCAAAGTCAGCTAATCAGTCTCAATTAGATAAGGTGCAACAGCAAAAAGGTTTACCTAAACCAACAATGTCTGAAAAGCATAGATCTACACCGTCTGCGGATCGTCCATTATGGTCTGACAAAGATAAAATAACACCAAATTCAGGTTCAATGGGACCACCTTTAACATCCGGTAAATCTAACGATGCATCCCAATCATCTCGACATTTGCGAGCTAGAAAACAAATATTTGATCCAAAAATGGAAGCGATCAAAATCAATCCAAGGCCCGTACCGAAGGTGACAAAGGAAACATTACAACAGAAGCAACAAAATACTCCATTACCTCTTTCTGCAAAACCCAAAGAAACGAGTGGAGACAAGCAGTCGGCAATAGCCTTAAGTGATCAAAGGGAGAAAGTAATGCCAACAAAGAGTACGACAGAAACTACTCAGCAAAAATCGCAAAACAGCCAACAAAAGTCACAATTTCAAACTCGTTATCAAGAACTGAGCAAGGAGGCCGATGATATTATTGAAGTATTAAGCCAACCGAATAATAATAATAAGGAACCTGTGGCGGGATCAAGTCGCCAGTCGCCAGAGAAATCTCAAACTCCCCCAAAAAGTCCCCCTGACAAGCAGAAGAATACGGACGAACCTGAAGTAATAACAGTTCGAACACCAAACAGCAAAGAATCTCCGATACAAGGTTCTAAACCACAGTCACCGATGAATAAAAGCCCTCAGAAAGCACCCAATCCGCCACAAGCCTCAAAGCCCCAAACTAGCCATCTGAGTTTTGTGGATGGTGAGATTAGAGTTCTTCCCAGGTCAAGTTCAAGTGGAAATATTTCCACTACTACTACGTCTTCTGGAGATTCTGGTCGAGGAAGTAGTAGTGGTGGGGGCAGTTGGAGACGAGGAGACAGTGAAAGTCGTCGTGTCCCTTTTGAAGATGATACTGTTAGTGTTGATTTTGAAACTCCACCGGATGAAGATGACAATGACAGCCGACATCGTAACAACAATCGTAACAGGAACCGGAACAGAGACCGCGGTGCTGGAGGATTCAGAGGTAGGGGAAATCATCATAATAGAGGTGGTCATCAACAATATGGTGGCTATCCAGGAGGGGACTTTATCCAGAGATCACCACCACCTCATGGGTACTTTAACGGTCCTCGGGGCCAAGGCCCACGTCCACCATTTCGAGGAGGGCCTCCTCAAGGGGTAAGTATTTATAATGAAGCAAATATTTCAAAACTATCTATATTTCACAGCAAATAAGAAAAAATCATGAAAGCAATGCGCATGAATCGCTTACATTTGAAGTATAGGGTGTTAGGGTGTGAAGTATACAAGATGAAGTTGTTGAATGGGCTGGGTGGGTGGTAGAATGCGGGTAACATTATGGTGGTCGGTGAAATTAAGTATAAAGTGATATGAATTCTATTTAGGTATATGTTATTCTTTGAAATGTGTAGTGCTGAATGTAACGTTTTTGCTGAAAGCAAAATGATGACACAGTTGTTTGTGCTCTTTTTATGTTCCATGCTACTTATAGAGGGATTTTGCAATGAGAGGGCATTCCACCAGGTCAAGTTCTGACGAAAGAAGGGATCACAATCGGCCTCCAAGAAACGCGCATCATCGTGGTTATAGAAAGGAATGACAGTCCATGACATTACGCTCATCATCGATAAAAAATTGAAAAGCTAAATATTTTACTGGCCGTTCCCTTTTAACTGTTTATTTTTACATTATTACGGATAGATTGATAGAAACGTGATAAGAATGTACAAAATACTGCATTACTATGTAGATTGCTTATCAAATAACCTGTTTCTTTATTTTAGTTATCCATTTTTAATTATTTATTGAGCTTGCACGTGTTGAATCACTGTTGAGCTTAAATAAAAGCGATATAAAAATATTCGCAATTAAATCCTGGTCAGACAATCCTAGTAGTTGTAGTTTAGCTTGTCATGTCATTCGAATCTAGTTTTATGAAAATAGAAAATAGGCATGCCTGAATCATATTATGCTAGTTTCTGAAGGGACTATGCATGGGTAATTTATTAAATTAAGGGGTAAACGCCATAATATGTATATATTTTTTTTTAACGTGAGAATGCCGGATTATGTGAATGGATATAAAAATCTAAAGTTAAAGTGACGTCTTTGTTTCTGTTTCCTATTTTAAAATGGTTTTTTTTCGGTAATGGGTATTTATGATGCATTAAGATGGTTGATTGTTGGTTCCTTTACGTTCCGTTTAATTGCCTGGTTAAATGTTTAACTGCTATCATTAATGTTTCTTATTAACTTATTCTTTTGTAAACTACCAACTCTTTTCAATTGACTTGTATCCTTGTAGGCTAACCCAATAGATACGCTCACTTCCCAAGGGAGATATCAACAATCTCACGACGCAGCCTTTGGGATTTGGGATGGGAATAGGTTTCCAGTTATGCCACAACCAGAACAGTTTCCTCCGCCACTAATGCAGATTAATCCTCAGTTTTGTCCTCAATATATGGGGATGAATCAAGTTCCACCGCATGTAAATTATTTTCCAAACAATCAAGTAATTGTTCCACCACTGTTACAACAAATTCCCTCCTTCGAATTCTTTAGTACTCCTCCTCCTCCTCCCCTTCCACCTCCACCTCCTCCCCCTCCGCCGCCTCCTCCGTTTGAATAACCCTTGTACTAGTTCACTAGTTGTATTGTTAGCTTGAAAATAGTTTTTAACAAGTTGTTGCATGATATTGTATCGTATTTATGTAAAAAGCGCGTATTAATTGCATGTTTGTGTGTTGTCGACTTCATTCATTCAGTTGTGATGTTATCCGGTATTCAGCATGAACTGTGAATATTTGTTTTTTATTTAGGCTTATACTGTAAACACCTTAAGTGCACAACTCTTTGTATGAATATTTTAAAGAAAATGGAGCGTATAAGCTATCTGCATGCATTATTTAACTTGTAATGACATAATATTATTTTACTTTGAAATTCTTCTTTGATTTTAGCATCTTCCACCTTATCCTCATCGCTGGCCACGGTATCGCATGTAAGACAACTAACAGTATAACCTTGAAATCAGGAATTATGATGCTTCTCTTGAAAATCATCTTTTACACCTTTTCCTAATCCCATTCTTATGAATTTCTATTGATTTATCCAACAAAGCTACGAACACAATTCTGAAGTTTTCATATTGTTTCTTTACATATTATTATATTTGTTTTATGTACTATCGCGAAAATCTTGTGCACAATATTCAATCTGTGTTCTTATTTATGAACTTCTTAGAATAATTTAAATTATAAAAACAAAATCGTGTAAAATGTATTTTCAATTACTTTGTGATATGTTATGTTTGTATTAAGAAAAGCATTAATGTGTGTAATTATGTATGTGCTTTGTACTTTCTTCTGATTTATTGATGAAAAAGAGTTATAAAAATAGAGTTAAGAGAAAAAATAGAGAAATATTTATGAATCGCAATAAAAATGCTGGTGAACGTTTTTGTTAACAGTGATCGTATCAGTAAGCTCCTGCTTTGAAGTGTTGACAATTGTAAATGTTAAATGCTTGAATTGCTGAAATGCATGATATTGTTATGATATTACTTTATTGCTAATAAGTATAATTTTTGTCGAACACGAAGACGATTTAAGTTATTAAAATGTATAATGTAAATAATCTAAAAACTCTTCATCTTTTACCTATATCATACCAATTTGGATATAAACTAAATTGCTGGAAGAAGTATAAAACGAGAAATCATAACTGCTCGATTACCTGAGGAGGGAAAGTCATAATAACTTAAACTTAGCCAAAAGACTGCAAAATGAGATGTTTTATAAAACGTGCTCTTTCCTGTGACAAATAATGTCATGAAATGAATTGCTGACATGAGTAGAATTTATTTATTCAAGATTTATATTGTAAAATAAAGATATTTATAAGACGTAAATATTGATTAAAACCTCTTTAAAACTTTACTTATTTGTGAACTCAGATGAATATTCCTTATTTCTTTCATGATATCATTGATGCCCAATTAAAATAAATAATGAACCCTGAATGTGAATAAAGCGAACTCAGGTTTCACCAAAACTTCAAATATTTTGTTCATATGCATTTATAATATATGTATTTATTTTTTCACATTTAAATAAATAACAAAAAACAGATTAACAAAAAATAGGCATTTAAGCTACTATTTTTCCTTTTTTCTTCTTGTTTCTATTTAAAATCCCTTAATACAAGATATAATTCTATTATTTATATAACTTTTATATATAAATTACTATAAATTATATGACATTTTTTATAATTAAATACATTTTACAGTTTTTTGTATAGTATGTCATCTAAACTCGTAGTAGACATCATTTTCATCTCCTCCTCTGCATCATAATAATATATAAAGCAATATTTTACTTTTCTTTGTTTTATACAATAATAATATAACGTTATTGTTTTTGATCAAGTGTATTTTCACCACACAGAGACACAGGTAACAGCTGTACTTACAATTATTTATAATGACATTAATAATTATACTAAAAATAATAAGAATAATAACAACAATATAATATATACTATACTGTTCTAATGGTTGCAATTGCAATAGAATATAACTACAATATTTAACAATTTTACACTGTACATGTAGGTTTCACATCCGCAAAGTACATATTTTTTACACAAAAAGCTTAAACAGACATTTAGAGAAAAGGTTTGTCTATCATACATTAGAAAGGATATCATATATCAAGTTTTTAATGAAATCATAATGATTGTAGGTATTATCCTCATTTTGGTCGGCTTTTTATTGGAAACAGAAGAAAATACTACTGGTAAAAATAGAAAGTTGAGTTGATATTCGGTATAATTATGTTCATCAAAAATTGATATAGTATAAATTTGACAATGTCTTGAATCTTCATTTTATCCAACTTTTTAATTGTTTTGGAATTGAAGAAGGAAAATTAATAGTAGAAGATTGTTAAAAGGTTATAAATAAGACCATTTTCTTGATACGTTTCTATATTACAATATGAGTCTCCATTGAAAATGGATCTGAGACAGAGAATAATGAAGTATTGGAATAACTTCTTTCTACTAAAATTTACGTTAGAAAAAGGGAAAGATCTGGTCGACCTGAATATAATGATATATAGATGTATATGTAATTATATATTTAATTAGATATTCTTTTGTAAATGTATGTAAGTATGTGTCGTGTCTACAAAATTTAAACTTACAAAAAATTCGTCAAGAAGAATACAATTTTGTTTATAACTTTATTTCATTCTTTTTGATCATGTCATTTGGATAATTTTATTGTTCCTACAATGATTATTTAATAACCTTCCGTTAACATTTTCTTCACTAAATTCTTTTATATTAGCGCTACAAGAGAAATAAGTTATTCTTGGTTTCTTTTTGTCTTTACCTCACTGGGATGATTATTATACGATATAATATTCTTCTTCTTTCTTTCTAGGAGACACTTTAAATTACATAAATTAATTCATAAATTGAAAGATGTGCACCACAAAAATAACAAAACAAGATTATTTATAGCTTCTCTCTTCTAATTTATTTAAATATACAGACTTGTTGAGTTTAAGGATTTGAATTCTCTTTTTCCTATAAGTTACTACAATACAACTATAGCCATCCCAGATTTATGATTTGGTTGGTAATGCTGGCTAATATTCTAACATGTTGAACAATGAGTGAGTAGTAGTAATAATTAATTAATACTAAAGTACAGTACCCAGTACAACGACCACAATCATGATGACGCTAAACGCTAATAATAATGTAATAACGTTAAATATAAAGCTCACTAAATTTATACTTTTTTGAGTTGATGATCATAATCCTATTTCTTAGTCCCATCTTATATTTTTCTAAACTGATCCTTCTCATTTAAAAACACACGAAACATAAAAATCTAGATGTTTCCTCTTTAACACTCATGATGCCCCTGTTAAGTATTTTTCTTTGAAATATAGCTTAATTTTTTACCTAATTTTAGAGTAGACGGTAGACATAGTTAGTAAAATTGATGTTTTTTTGGTTGTGTAAAATGAAAGCGCAGAATTGAAAGCATTGTCTTTCCTTATCGCTCCTTACTCCACGGTACAATTCAAAAATCTAAAAAGAATAGAAAATTGTAAGTTAGATTTGTAAAAGCATCCATATTTTTAACACTTTGATGTGCAAATATTTTAGTGCAAAAGTTACCTCTAAGATGAAGGTTGCATCAGGAAATATTCAATCTCTAATAACTTATGAGAGGGGAGGGAGTTCAATGGCTATGGATCTGTAACAAAAGAACACAAACGATTTTGTTAGCTCCATGAAAGTTTCATAAATATAAAAAGAAAATTTCGATTTCATATAAGTTTTGCTTAATCAGATAAGATCAAACAACTTCATGGACAACATGCTATCAACATCATTTCTCAAACAATCCATAAACTTTATCCATTGTCAGGGTCCAATCGTATCTGACTCAAGGTGCACGAGTCTCTTGAGAAGACTCAAAGTGTACCGAGTCAAAAAACGAACAATATGTCCCCTTCCAATGGAAAATGTTACCAGGTTTGGAGAAACGAACATTTTGACAAGCTCGTCTTAATTTGCTTTTTGTTCATAAGCAAACCCTCAGATCTCGGTCTCTCCATCATTTTAAACTACTTTTAAATGAAATTTCATCCATGTCTGGCGAAATCGATATTAAAAACGTGATATAGAAAATATACTTACCAAAAGTTTAGTTTCTAGCAATCCATATTAAAAGTAACCGTAATCATTCCTCCTTAAAAACCATTCTGTGAAACCAAAAGAAAGCAGTTGATTAATAAAAATTTGCCCAATGCAATTTAAAACATGTGAAATATTCAAAGATCAAATTAAATTCAAATCTCTACCTTATTAAAAATTTGCAGGATACTCAAAGCCAAAAACGTAAAAAATGTCAATTCTCTTCTCCGTCTCCAATTATCCTTTTCTGCGTATTTGTGATCCATCGCTACTACGCCTCCACGAAAGACCTTCATCTAACCTCCAAATTTGCTTTCTTCTTCTGGACAAGTAAGCGTATGAGAATGAGTGTCACCCATCACTATCATCAAACTTACTTCGCCTTAACCTCACTTATTTTTTACAATCAACTATTCTACCATCCCACTATACTATATAGCTCTTTAACAATAATGAAATTTTGAAAAGGGTGAGTTAACATCAAATTTTGAAACAGATTTCTTGGATGGTTTTGGTTTTACACTTAAAAATTCTAGAAAGGGACATCATTTTCAGCAGCAGCGTCAACCCACTAATACAAACAAGACCTTACAAACTTGGCAACTTTATCATCACTAAATATTTTGCACATTTCTATACCATTATTTCTCCGTAAAACTATTTTTATAATGGTTCTTAAGTCTAACCAACTTTCTCCTGTACCAAATGTGTAGCTTTTAGGAGTAATAAGTACGTTGTTTGCACAAAGACATGTAGGTAGAGATAGGTGGGACACAACATCAATGACGAGAACAAATAGTACTAACTGTCATTTAAACCAACTTTCTCCATTGAAATGGTTAAGTTGTACAAACGGAAAAAGAGTTAGTTGTCATTTTAATGGTGGCAGTAGTACTCCAAAAATCGTCTGGTCGTCTTCCTCTAAATTAGGTAGGTTATGTACATATTTGGCATGGAACATGGTGACATGAGAAGATATCCAGCAAAACTTTATGATATTTTTACAATGTGTCAATGCCCACGAGTTTCCTGAGGTCGGCTGCCGCCAGCATCACAACGTTACTCTTTGGCTGTCTTGACAAGATTGATCTTGTCAAGGGATGATCCGATGGTACAACAGGTGGAGTTGGTGCAACCACTGCTGCTCCTCTTCCTAGATTTAGAGGTTGCTCAATGTCATTTTCCACCTCATCTTCGTCGTTCATGAAGACTTCTTCTCCTCCATCAACTTGTTCGTCCCCATCTTCTTCCTCGAGTGGAAGCTCGTTGGGGTGGAGTGCACTACGAAGATGATTATGAAGATGAGATCGACGGTACTGAGATGATGACGAGGAGGATGAACAAGTAGGAGGAGGGGATGATGCTCTTCTGTCAACTTTGAGACTCAATGGAAGTGGCATTTCCTGTTCTTCGTCATCTTCGACTTCATTCTCTTCGTCGTCAGCAATAACTGGAACAGGGAAACGGTTGACTGGAGAACCGCTTAAGATTTCCAAGAGTTTAGAATGTCTAGATTGCAAGTCTGCAGGTCGTCTTTGTGGTAGAATTGGTGGTGGAGGACTTGCTGTTGTTGTTGAGACCAGCGGGGACAATGGAGAGCTGTATCGCCTTTCTTGTTGTTGCACACTTCGAGGTTGTTGCTGTTGTTCTTCATGATGATTAGCCCTGAGATTGAGAAGAGCTTCTTCCAACTGACTTCTTGAGACCATTGGACCTCCACCATTTGGAGGTGAGGACAGCAACTGATTAATAATTTGTCCATTTTGACGATGATTCTGCTGATTGTTGTTCCTGCTTTGCGTGGGTGGTAGTTGTGGTGGCGGTGGTACCACTACTGCTGACCTTGCTCCACCAGCAAACTTTGTATCCGCCTCCTTAACGCCTTTGCAGCTTGTTCGCATGTGGGCCAATAAGTTATCACTTCGTTTGAAAGCATGAGAACAGAAGCGGCACACGTACCGTTTAATATGACTGTGTGTCTTTACATGACGATTGAGAAGTGGCAGCTTCTTGAATCGGAGATCGCAAAGGGAGCATTTGTAGGGTCGCTCATCGTTCATATTGACAATTACATTGAGTCTTCGTGAGTTTCCACCCAGCAGCTTATTGGACGCCGACGAGCTACCATTGATTTGCACAAGAGATGGCAAACTTCGCACCTGATGATGATGATGCTGGTTAAAAGGGGATGAAGATGAGGTGGGCTCATAAGGTGCCCTTCCCTTTTGTAGCAAGCTTGCCAGAATGTTATTGCGTGGAGGAGAAAACTCCCGTCTTCTCTGAGAATGACTCATTGACTCGTCGTTACTACTATTATTATTACTTTGGCCAGCGTGATATACTTTGGCATTGTTGTTCTCATTGAGACCATACTCCAGTCTACGTCTTTTCACAAGTTGATCTTCCGACATGGTCAGCAAATCCCTGAGTTTGGCATACGGACCATCATAACTACCTTCATTGTTATTGTTGTTATCATCATTGTTGTGTCTCCTTCTGAGTTGAGGAGAATGCTGTTGATTTGTAGTTGTATTATTGGTACTTCGAAGAATTCTCTCCAGAATTTCTGACCTTCCCCTTGAAGGAGGTGTTGGTGGATCCACACAAGTTGTCGACACAGTTGGCGATGAAGGTGCCATTGAGATGGGGACATTATTACCAGAGTTATTATTATTACTACTTCTCTTTTGAACCCTGACACGTCTTCGGACAATATTCCCAATTGCTGTTTCCAGCCGGGAAGCCTTTCTCTTAAAACCGGATGTGGTGGATGTTGGAATGTTATCGTCTACGGAATCATCTCCCCCTGAGCAGCTATTATTATCATCCTGACTGCCGACCATAGAACAAGTTGACTCGTCTTCTGACATGATCATGTCAATTTCCCCGTTTTGACTATTATTTGAACTTGCCCCAATCAAATAGTCTCTATCTTCTTCCGGTGCACTTAGGTTGGAGCTGCTGTCCACCATATGTGGAGAATTGGTAGAAGATGAGGATCGGCTACTGCTACTATTAAAGTCAAAATTTTGGCTGTCTAGTTCATCTTCCTCCAAGTCCTCATTCTCATCAAGCTCATCTTCTGCCTCATCGGAATCTTCTGAGGATCCTCTCCTACTCCTTCGACACTGGAGCAGTTGTACACGACTTGTTACCCTCACCCCAACAATACGATCTTCTTTCTCCTCATCCATTTCACCACCACTTTTACTATTATCACTATTGCTATTAAAGAGTTCCAACGTAGGAAGGAGTTGCAGCTCCTCACTATTTTTAGGCTTGAATGACTTTGGCGCAGTGAGCAGTCCATATAAAATAGGGAATTCTTCGCAGGGTTCCAACTCCACTGGAGGAATAGGTTGCTGGGATGCTGGGGAAGAGGAGGAACGCCTTCTCCCAGAAGTGGGCTTATGATGATGATGAATATGATGGTGATCAACCACCATCTCCAAAGGTTCTGTCTTGATATCAATCATTTTCTTTTCAACTAAAACCTCCATTTTTCCCAGATAAAATTTTCAAATCCATTTAAACTTTTTAACAAAAAAAATCACGGTTTTCCTTTCTCTTTCCTTTTTCTAATGTGTATAACCGTTTCACTAAAAATGTAGACTTTAAGTTAAGTAGAGGAAAAATTGTATTAATAATGATGAGAGTTGCACTTTTTCAGAGTGAAGATTATCTAGGACAAGTTTTCTAGACCACCACGCACCACACTTATAACACAAGTCACACAGTCTTGCAGAGTCGCAATGGTCGTAACACAGAAAAAAAAGATCGCTTTCCTTTTTTCCCTTCTTCTGGGTCACTTCACTTCTTCGTCGAATTCAACTCCTTTTTCTTTTGTCTCCTCTCCTCACTAATAAACCACGAACCACTTCTTTCCTTTTTGTTCACCTTTTAAACGTGAGCAGCGACTTATTAGAGCTGCCACTACTCCTTATTGTTATCTTTAATAATGCAATTACTGTTATTATTACTACTTTGTTGATGAGCTTGATCCTGCTGCTTCTTCAGATAAAAATTATGATAAGTCCTTTCTTCTTTCTTATAACTTGATACACTTTCGCTGTTATTCTTGTTACTATTCTCGCCTTGCATTATAAACAGTATTTCAGCAACAACGCCTCCAACATGAAAATAGACAAAGACTTCGTTTTCCTCTGACGAACCGAAAGAACAACTTTTTATTGCACAGCCACTTGTTGATGTGGATGAGTAGCAGCACATTTCACTCTGTTTCTTTTACAAGTATACATACTCTTTATATGGATTATGGATGTCACTTCCTTTTTTCTTAATGATGCATCCGCTGTATTTTCTTTCAGAAAAATCACAATAATCTAGTTCACTGTTAATTTCTTCTATAAAATGTTGTACTTTATACTTTTTTACACACAAAACACGCTTTTCTTTTATATTCACTTTCAATTGTTGTGTGTGGATCACTTTTCATAAGAAAATTATTATTTCTTCTCACTGTTTTGTGATATGAAAAATAATGATATCAATTCACTTTGTTCATATATCTCAATTTATTTTCTCAGATGAATCACTCATCGACGAGAGGTACGTAATGTACGTGTTCACACGAGCACTGCTGAACAGTCAATGCCACTAGCACTACACGCTACTTGTTGTGCTCGTTCACTCTCTGCGGCTCTGTGAATGTAGTAGCTTGGCAGCTTGTGACTCTGCTTACAGGAGTATACGATGATCAGTATATACGGATGAATGTTGTTTAGCTTCCTTGTCTTTGTCAAAGGTCACTGGTAAGGTCAACCTGCTATTTTTTCCTCACGTCTGTGTCTGTACTCTCTTTACTCTACTGCAACGTTGTTTCTTCTCTTATTATGATCCTCTCTGAAATAACAGGGAAGATGAACAAAAAAAAAGTTATAAAAAGTGTTTGTTATTGAGCATACTATAAAATTGTTTGGTGTGGTTGCATTTTTTGGAACATTGGAAGTTTGGAACACTAATTGTATTAAAATGTTTGCTACTACTATATTTGTAGCGCTGCTTATTATTATGCATGTTAAAAAGGAATAATGTGAGCTTGTAAGCTGCAAACAAAAAAATTGATTCTTAACCTATCCTACTCCATTCTATACAAAGCCATTAAGCTATATAGTGAATGATATCATTTCATTGTGGAAGCTTTTCTAGCTACCAGCTATATAGGTATCTACTAGTATTTTACCATCAGACCAGTGCCATGATCTTGATCATCATTAACTATTTAACCAGCCTTCCATTACACAAACAAACACATATGCATGATGATGAATATTATGAACTAAACTACTTCCCATTTCATTTCATCATCCATGGAAGAGGGCAAAAAAAAGTTTGTGCAAGGCTTTCCGTCTTTTTTTATTCCTTTTTTCCTTTCTTGTTCATTTTTGATGATGATGCTGTTGTGATGATGATACTATATGGAATTGTACTCACTACTTTTTCTTTTAAATGGCCAAAAATAATTTTGCCTTTATATGACCTGCCCTATTTGATTTTCTACATAAAAAATCCAATGTCACTGATCTGCCGACGGGTATAAAAATGATGAAGATTTTTTACAAAGGAATTACCACTAATAATAATGTATTGATATTGATAACTACTTTATTAGCAAATTGTTCCTAATAATTTGACATTGGCAAACTCAATATTTTCATACAAATCATTTTCAACCTTTTTTACACTCATGCAGCTGCTGTTTCACTTCACTTTTATCTTGTAATACCGGTTTAAACCTACGACTACGAAGTAGCTTGGCGTATGAGTAATACTGGTTTCCTACCGAATTGACCAAACTTGATTTTCAAAAATTTTCACCACAAAAATTAACAAATTTACAAATCACACCAGTTTAATTTTTTTAAACTTACCCAAGCAAATATGGAATGTTCTCTGAAGAAGGAAAAATAACTTGGTATGATTTTTG
>JAQFYG010001808.1:0-17183 GCA_034694325.1 Entomobrya corticalis
AGAAAGTTACAACTCCAAAGTACTTTGAGTTGACATTTACCCCAGCTTGTCCTGCTAATTCATTTAGCTTCCCTTGTTCATAAAAATAAACTGACTGTTGATCTGTGAAAGCGTTCGAACTCTTTCTGGCATGTGTACCGAATAAGTTGTTTTGCCATTTGATGCGGAACGACGTAGTATGTGTAGTTAGTCATATCGTAATACCAAATTGTGTATCTTTTCAAAAGAAAATCAAGTTATACCATAAGTCGTGAGGTAGCAGGTAGAAATTGCCGAGAAAAAGAAAGAAAACTAAATAAGCCATATAAACGCACATGCATGCATTGTATGTATAAGTTAGCTAGCATTAAATTATTTTTACCAAATGCTTGAGGGGCAAAGTTCACAAGTTCTGTGTCGCAAGCATCTATGAGCGACTACTTTAGGGCTTTTAGTTACCTTTAGCTTTTCTCTCTTCAGCTTTTCAATGGTCTTTACTCTTTTAGTAGTATTTGTCAATACATTTTGAAAAGAGCAGTTTTGAGTTTTGGGTCACAAGTTAGCGCTTGTGACAGCACTTTAGTCCACGATGATGGTAAAGAAAATAGGTATAAAAACTTTGAGATTATGTGTGCAAGATTAGAACGTCTCATCGTCGGAAATTATAGAATTGTCATCAATGATAATATATAATATAGCAAGCCCTCCCACCTCTTTTCTTTCAGCCAAGGCCAGCATATTACGGCTTCATTTTCATTTGAATGAGATCAAAACCTCATCACGTTTTCTTACTGAAGCGTATAAATAAATATGACGATAAAAATAGAATCAGAATTGGTTTCACATAAAGAATTGCGAAAACAATAAATGAACCAAGTGTTTAGAATAAAAGACTGTGCCAAATGACCCTGAATTGATCGCATTTAAATATCACACATAACTTATGAAACCAGCACTATTACATTAGTTATTACTACTACTGTAGTTACCAGTTCTCATTGGACCTTGGGTCTAACTTCAAACTTTCTTAGTGTTTTGCAGCATATGGAGAAACGACGGTGTGCTATTGGTTAGCCGTGCCTGAATGTCAAAAACGGTCTCGAGAGAAATTGATTTACCGAAGTAAAGCAATCTCTGTTGAGTGGCCTTAATTAACTGGAGGGCTGGGTGGCTGGTTGCACTAAAAGTAAAATGAAGCCAATGTTCCCGCTTTCCCTCCGTTTTCACTCAAGATTCATTCCCTAACTCTCTTCCTTTCACTTTTTTGTGTATTAACTGACAAAGAACTATCTTCATTAAGTAATAAGGAAGCTCCTCCATTTTCTCCGAAAGAAAAGTGGCTGGCAGACTGACTGACTGACTACCGTTTTTTGCTCCCTTCCCATTCTCTCCCTCTTCTTTTTTATTCACTCAAGTCACTACTTTTGTCAGAATAAGGTTATATACCAAGTGCACGCCTTGGCGTCTAAGGCTTTCACTACTACGTACTGAATATTTTCCTATGCCATGCCTACGCAGAAAATTCCTGACAAATTTGCGTATTACTATTATGTTGCACATGCATAATAAAATATAGCAGTTGTGTAATATAACTAAACAACATGTATATATAAGCTGTTAGCTTATATTGCATCTTAACATGCGGAGTAGAAAATTGTTGTCAGAAGATGAAGGAAACACCAATTTCCGCTCACCATTACCATTCACAACTACGTTCCTTACCACCCATGTCGCGTGTCTGTATACAACCCTTTCACTAAAAGAGTTTACTTTTACGCTGGTTAACTTTTGACCAGGTTTTGCTGGTGGTAGTACTGGAGGATGATTTTTGTTGCACTTGTTCTACATGTCAAAAGGATAAGAAAAAGCTCTACTCTATAGCTTTTGATGTCAAAATTTTTGTAAAAGCTCGTTAGGGAATTGCCTATTGAGATTTTAAAGAGGGAGATAGGTATTTTTATCTTGTTTCATCCATCCTGTTCAAATGGAAAATGTAAACTTTTTCTATTGGTGCTGCTCCTATAGACCCGTCTTTTAAAGCTTGGTTTGCATTGCATGCTCCTTTTGTGTTGTCTTTTCTTTCCACGAACAGCTTTTATGCTTGGCTGTCAAGAAAGGTAGTCGTTTGCTTGTGATGTTGTTAGTTGCTGGCAAGTTCCGTTCTACCTTTCATCTTATCATTCCCCCTTATCTATATTATCTCATTATTATGCTAGAAATTACTTTTGTGTGCAACTATTTAAATATTATATTTTAATGTAACATTAAGTACTACTTGTAGCTGCGGAAAATGGGAGCGTCTGCAACTTGCACATAAGCATTTATGGGTGCATATTATGTAATGAAATTAATTGCGTGTGGGATATGGCTTTTTATATCAAAATAAAAGTACTTGCTTGAACATTTGCTTTGAACATTGAAAATATTAAAACGATAAATGCAGGTACATAATGAACTTTCCTTTAGACAAAACACTCGGTAGCAGTTTTGTTCCTTCTGGAAAGTTGCTACCATAATGCCTCGTCGACATTCACCTCAAACGCTGCGTCGTTACTCGATGATGTCTCTGGCAAAGCATTGGGACCTTATATGCTATTCAGCTCATTCTTTTCGAGAGATGAATGCTTTGTTGGAATCTGAGGAGTATCTTAATTTTGAAGGACCTTTCATTAATATGCGTGAGCTCCTATACATATAAAGTAATTTGATTTTATCACGAAGCTATTGACCAGAAAAGTAGTAATTTTCAAATATGTAATTCATATTTTTACTGTATTTAATTTCATATGTATGCATGTAAAATTTCCGGGTAAAAAAGTTTGTCGCTTGTTTAGTTACCTACTTTTGTATGATTTTTACTTGCAATACACAACATTACTCAAGAAATTTTCAATCATATCAGCAAAGTTATGCTTAGCAAAGTACAAATCTTAAAGCATACCAATACAATTGAGATTTTAAAAAGTTTTCATCTACTTAATGAGCATGAACTCATCCTGGTTTGTATATTCTTCTTAAAATTTGAACAAACAACAATCCATTACACAAATCTGATGAAATTGACAATACATTATTTCCCCTTGTCAGCCATAGTATAGCAAACCGTGGATTATTTTCCTTAAAAACGTTCGATTAAAGTCGTATTCGAGTTCAATAACTTCATCAAGCAAACCATATACAAAAGAATAAAGCTCTTCTACCACCACCAGTTATGGAACTTGTTATGCAAAACATTTACTGAATCAGCAGCTACGAAATTGAAAGTTTGAATTTTATTTTGTTTTGCCAGCAAGAATTGCTCCATCCACAATATAGAAGATACATTGCATTATTTGTAATTCAAATTTAGTTTGAAACTATTCAGGAAAATGTGCATTCATGAATGTCTAAAATTTCAAATTTATTAGACAAAAATAAAAGCTTTGTTGTCTAAAAAAGTATACAATAATTTGTGGATTAAGTAATTTAGAATATATAGACTTTCTCACTTACAAATAGATGTGCTTAAGACGACATTTGTGGCCATTATGCGGACGCTTTATACTCATATAACACCTATTTATACTTCAACAGCAGACGTGAATGAAGGTATTATGTCGCATATGTGATGCTTAAATCATATATCATGAATCTTTAAGCCAGAGCGGCTGAATAGGAGACAATTTTGTAACTTGTTGATTCCTGATTTTAAAGATTCTGCTATTTAAAAACCGTCTTCAATCATGGAATTATGTACCTAATGTATAACGATATTGCATAATATGCTATATGTGTGTGATTTAATTTCCCCAGGGCAGCATTTCTCTTTCCTTCCTCCTGACATGATAGTGGTAGGGTCTATCCTTACCCATTAAAAATGTTTCAGTTATTAAGTTATAACGAGGCTTATGTGCCCGTAGTAACTATAGCACTTAATTCTTCTAAGACCGATGCTCTTTTAAATCCAATGACCAGCATCGACCAGTCGTTTATTTTTTGTCTATTGCCAACTAAACACACAAAAATAAAAATTCAAAAAAAACCAAGAGTTAGATAGATACTGACATAGCAATGCAAAGATTTGATTCATAATAAAAACTCAATTTTACGTTCCGCATCTTTTCTCTCATCTAAAAAGTAAGAAAACAATGATCCAACCTATCATTGTCGAAAAGAGCACGTAGAACGTGCATCTTTTCGCATTAAAGTAATGGCGACCATGCATGCAGGATAATCATACACAAACTGACTGACACAAACAGAAGAGAAGCATGACGATAAATATACCTGTGTACAGGTATCATCATCACCAACTAAACTAAACAGCACTTGCATACATCATGGAACGGAGATAAAACCAAGAACTAATGATGGTGTGGTTCGCTGGTTAGCAGTATAAGGTTTTTTAGAAGTCAATGGCAACAAAAACGAATATCATCACAAGCGAAGCCTGCCGTTGATGAAACAAAAAATGTATTTTAAAAAATCTCAGCAGTACGTCCATACTTTAACAAGCAGGTATCATATCATCAACATGGAACATCATCGTTTGCAAAACTCTCCTCAGAACGTCTTCTTGAGCAGCCCTTCTGGCTGGTTGGGACTGTCTGAGCAATGAACATTTAAGAAGCGAAGACGTTGTCGTCGTATCATCGTAGTGGTGAGAAGAGAGGGCAATGACTTACAACAAGTAGTTTGCAATGTAATAATATTATTGTTATCTAAAGTTTACATAAGTGGTAGGTAGAAGAAGGAAAGGTAGAAAGATGAAAGAAGGTAGGATAAATGATGGGATGTGTACGTATTGTTGGTGGGTTCAGAAGGATGGATAATGGATCTAATGCAATGCAATTCATTCTAAATACGGATATGTGCCACTTTGATTTAAAATGGTGCTAATAAATAATGAAATAACACAGGTCCCTGGACTAGCCAAGTTAGTAGAGCTGAAACAAAAAATAATTTATTTTGGCATTTATAAATCATCCTAAATCATTATTTATGCTATTATGAAAAAATCAATGCTAATTCTTACAGACAAAAGCATGTTGCAACTTGCAACGTAGTCTCAAGATTTCTCACAGTTTGCATCAAACTGTATGAACTTTCCTGCATCGAACTTGAATTTTAGCATGTCGCATTCCATGTTTTTCATTGACAAGGGCGTGACTTATTCCCTATTAATCTTTTATGGGGTATTATGCTACTTTGCACTAAGCAGCTTGTGTAATTTGTGCATTAGGACTCAAAACATTAAATGTCCATAGATTGTAATGCCAATTCATACAGATTTATGGTAAACCACAGAATGGATTTATGTGAAAGTCCTTTTACTAACAAAATAATATTTTTTCAAAATTTTGTAGCTATTTTAAAATAAAATTTTATGTATGCAATTGTAAAACTCCTTCTGGAACATATTATTTCAAGTCAAGTTTTGATAAACGGTGTATAAAGTAAAATTAATCACTGTTTTCACAAACGATTTGATCATTTATTTGGCCGTAATCGTTTACGCACAATCTCTGATAACATTTACGAAATATATTGATAATGTACCTGATGATGCGAAATGCAAACGGAGTCTTTGGATGTGTGGTAAAATATTTCCTACATACAATTTATGTCTTTACATAACTCAAAGTGTCGAAGCAATATTTTACCTTTTTTGTGGACTTCAAATTGCAATTACTATATAGATTTTTTTGCATTTTTATAAATACAGTATAATGTACTGGGTTGCACTGAATTTTTAGTTTTATAGCGAGTCGACTCCATTCAGTACTTGTTCAAGCAAGCATGTCTGCAACAATTTAAAGGCAAGCAACCCAGCGTGTAGATTTTTTTATGTAGGTAGTTGTATAGGTACGTTATTATGTGTTTGGTCAGGTTTAGTGGTCTTAGTTACTGAAAAGCCGGCTTCAAAAGTCAATGGCATCATCAAAATGGACGGAGCGAGTTAGCTCCGCCTTGCAATAAATCTTGAAAGAATTTAGACAAACTTTTTAGTTCATCAAGTTTTCGAAATGGTTTTGTTAGCACTACACTTACACTACACGCCTTGTGTTACGTTGGTACTTTTATTTGATGTTGTGGAAGTGGAGACGAGACGACCATGATTCTTACAGAATATGGAACGTTCAACAATATGCTTATTACCTTATAGCTCTGAATATTTTAAATGTACGAAGCATTTAATGCATAATCAAGTTATCATCATTATATGATTGTTTCAATTTGGCATAATGTCAATGTGAGCATTACAATTTGATGATATTTAAGAAATCATTAGATAATTTATCAATGCTTCACTCGTTTGCACTTGTTCATATTAGTAAATACGTACTAAATTGGTATTGGGATTTCTTTGTTCCTTTTGTAGCGTCCTGCATTCTAGAGGATCTAATGGAAGTGATTCGGTCGAAAATGTCTCTCAACAGAAAATACTTACATTTACTTATACTAGAGCAGCTACAGTCCTTGAATCTGAGTCTTGGGATTGGAGAAGTTTACTACGGACTGCGTTTCCTGCCGCGATGCAAGGTTAATTTTGGGATCAGTAACAAATAATTATCTACCTAAAGAACTCTCAAGTTGAATATGTTTACTCATCATAGAGACTGCGCGATTTGAATTTATCGTATTTGAGGCATGTCGAACCGAGTCAGTTGCTTAATTTGATCCCACATTTGGCATCAATCGTATCAATGAATCTCACAATGACGTCCACAGTTGATCCGGTAGGTGCTTTTACGATTTTAAAGATTTCAATTTGTTGCCTACTTTCGCCTATCATAACTGGAAACGCACTATTGTTAGATAATATTTGAAAGATAAGTAATATATTTTGTTCAACTGACAAGGTGCTGGACCTGATCGCATACAATTGTCCAAACTTAATTGAACTCAACCTTACATCCACACTAATAAGTGATCAAGGTTTGCTGAGTTTGTGTGGGGTTGGAAGGAACGATGGAGTGCAGAGGTGTCACAAATTGCAACGACTATTAATAACTGAAACGAAAGTAACATGGATTGGTGCACATACAGTTTTACAACATCTGCCTAATTTAACAGATTTTGATTTCGATAAGATATTTCAGGTAATACACACATGCGTATTATGAAGTTCCATATTTTTTGAATGCCTCATCAATGGTGTATGCCAAAATAAGACCCTGAGTGCTTCAATTTATTTCTCTTTGCTTTAAGGTTTTTGAACATTTGGATCCTAAATCAATTACAAATGCGGAAAATAGATCTTTACTCAGACTCAAATCCCTTTACTCCACTGCACCCTGTGTCAGAGGGGACTCCATCGATGTCGCTGCAGCAGTTTGCCCAAATGTAGAGGTAGAGGCTATATCCTTTAAAGAATGATTTAAACAAAAAACGATTAATAATTCACGGGTTAAATATATTTTCCATTTTTTTAAGATCCTCTCTGTCCTCAATGCCTGGATGGATAATGATACATTTTATAAATTCATGCAATTCGAACGACTTAAAACGTTAACAATAACCAACACAGAGGGAATGACGGTAGATTATGAAGAAGGTGTTCTTCCAATTCTGCAAGTGATCGGGGTAACTTTGGAGAACCTGATACTGACAAAATTTGAATCAATTGATTTAGTCAGTAAGTGGTTTGTCACATAAGTTAAGATACTTATTCAAGAAATTAACGTAACGTTACCAAAAACTTTAAATGCAAGAATGTTGTGGTGGTGTGAAATCCTTGTGGTTTATCATAATCTTTAGGTACATACGCAAATATAACATCCGCCCATCTTTATATTGTAACAAATTTCATTTCTCATGCCGATTTTCTAGGTTTGGGAAGATCGTGTCCGAAACTGCGGAAGATAGCGTTAAGTGGAATTAAAGAGTACTCCAGTAGCGGTATGTTTCAAATTGAGGGGCTTTTTAAAATGCTAACAATCGTTGAAATTTGGTCTGACGATAAAACAGAGGTTTCTTTAGAGCATGCCCTACTCCAGCTATTAACTTACTCTGTATGGATAGAATCTTTACTTATTAAGCATGCAGAGGAATTAAACATTGATTTACTACACAAGATTTGGCAGGTAAGTTGACGATTGCACTGCATATTTTTTAATTCATGCGCTTACATTGGCTTCAATTCAGCATTGGTTTCATTGAATGCAATATGGTTCTGATTTAACAGACAAATCAAATGAAGAAGCTAAACAGACTGATAATTGTTGAGTGCAATAACGTCGAGCCAGAAGTGATTCAAAACTTTTTACTCTGTGATAACGACCTAGAAGTCTTGCGAGTTTGGAGTTGCTCCAAAATCCAAAAGGAGCAGCGCTTACTTTTAATGGATATTATCAAAAGTGAAAATCTCAACGTGTACTTTGAATGGTTTGAATGAAAAACACAAATCTGCAGCATCGCGATGCAGATCAAACATTGCTAGTCCAGTGTTTCTATCTCAATTGCTAGTCAATCTTAACATGCGTGTTCACGGCTAACCTAGAGAAACCAAATTTTGATTTTCATTATTCCATATTTATTAAAATATTTTTCAAAACATTTTCACTTTCTCCTGTGACAATATCCTTCTATACCAGCTTGGAGGAGAAGAATGAAAATAAAAAGCACTATATAACAAACATGTCTTCGTCTTTTATATTTTATTGCAATATTTATTCCGTATCGTAAATTGCTTCATCTCTCTTCATGTTGTACTAGCACCACATCAAATACAATTTCGAACTTGCGCTAACTATTGTTTAACTTACTATAAAATGCGTACAAATTAATCGCGAATATTTGTAATTTCATCAAAACAGCATAGTCCGTATTCAAGATATATCTGAAACATCTCCGTCGCATAACACATTTGGTACATGTCCTCATATAAAATAAAATTTAAAATCAGCAAACAATCATACAGTAAATAAATTATTAGTACATAGTCAGTTAACAGAGTATAAAGTACAAACCATACACTTATCAATAATTCCTATGACAAAAAGGTACTAGTCATTTTTACACATCTTACCACAGGATAAATTAGTTTCATTTAGATTATAAATAAAAGCATACAAAACTTTCCTCATTCAGTCATTCTCATTTAAACTTTTCAGTTCTTTACCAAAAAACACTGTAAATAAATACAAAGTTTCTTAAAATAATACTTAGGCTTAGAAATAACAATATAAATGTGTGAGTTAAATTAACTTAAAATAGTAACAATAATTGTTCTGTAAAATACATTATGAAAGACAAAAATCGTCTCAACATTAAGAAAGATTTGTATTACTAGATGAGATTGACAACCGGTATTCTTCAGATGCTCGAAGATGACTAAAAATATTTCCCTTCAAATTGGGAAATTCACACAATCTTTAACGTTATGGTAAAAACTAGAAATTAAGCTACACAGTAGGTTCATCTGTAGTACAATGGTAAATCATTAAGCATAATATGTAATAAATGTATAAAAGCAAAGTAATTCTAAATTGGATTTATCGGCAAAAAGTCGGGGTGAAGGTGAATGTCCAACCTAAAACAAAGGGTAAAGTCACACAAAATCGTTTAAAAGGAGCCAGATAAAAAAACATCAAGACATTAAGGAGGACAAGGAAAAGTGGAACATAAAAAAGATGGTGAACATAGCGTTAAAATAAACATTTTTGTTCTGTATCTATGTCAAAGTACAGAAGAACTTTATAGATGATTTAAATACACAAAGAGACAGTGACAGATTGTACAACAATATCTGTCGAACCGTTAAACTCAATTTTGAAGTAAACTTCATTTGATTTGAGCAGAATAGAAAACACATAATACGAGAACGAGAAATATCATATAACATTAATGTCAGAATACAACAATTAATCGAAGTTATACAAGATGAAATTACACGCAATTGGAAATTATTTTTGACAAGAGCAAAAGCTCAATGATAGAGTTTCATTTCCGACGAGTTTAGAAAGATTCAACATAAAATAGTACAAAGATAATTAAATGAGTATAATAATAAGTCACTTAAAATTAAACGCAACAAAATCTTTAATAGAAATAAGTATAGCTCGCCCAATATGCCAGTGGCAAAGTAATCCTATATTTTCAGAACTTTAGTTATTTTCTACCTACACATCCAGAAGTTAATTTTGAAATCGACAGGTATTCAAGAGATCACGCAACTACAACAAGTTATGTCTTCGTCTGCTAACTTCAGTGACTACATTATTTCAAAGCTAAATATTTATTGCATGTGTGTATTACTTATTAAAGCCTGTCACCTGTTGAATTATTGGTTTAATCTGAATTTGATAAGGTATTTGACAGAAATTGTCAGAAATGCGTATGTCTTTTCATTATTTTCTGAACATCAACATCAACTATAGAAGAAATTGAACTGAACGCGCATGCTGCACGTAGTGATAATAGATAAATGAGCCAACGAGCAGTGATTCAACTCCAAATGGTCTGATATTGTTGTATTGCTTTAGAATACATGACTAAACTTTACAAAATATAGACATGCTTGAATTTTAACTAACTATTCAAAAATGCACCTATTAATTTACAAAATGCCTTTTCTGCAAGACGGCGAATCGACGTCTCAGTCACCATGCCTCTGACTAATAAAATTCATAGATGAAGTAGAAAAATAAACGCCCGATTGAGATATCGTTGATCACTTAAGTCACTTGAGGTCAATCATCCAGAATCTCAAATATTATGAATCTCTTCAACATATAAGCACACATAGTAGTTACTCTTTCGGAAATGATGGGATGAAATTGAAATTCCGAACAATGTGATATTTTGGGAATTCATCAAAAATCGGATACTTTTCTGTAAAATAATCAAAGTTGACTAATTATATTGTTTAACCCAATGTTAGACGGAATAAAAACACCACCGCGGTAACAAATACCAATTACTAAACATCACCACAATTTAAAGTGTTAGTTACTAACTGAAAATATTACTACTCAATCAAAGCTTCTAGTACCGAAAAGCCAAACGAAAAATGGGGTTTTAAAACTATTTAGTCATACTACAAAGCGTAAAATATATTAGTCTCTCAAGTAAAACAAATTAGCATTTCGGAATAAAATTTACTAACGGGACTATATAATAAGCAGTTTATACATCGTGTCATTATACCAATATTTAGACATAACCCCCAAAAGTAAGTTTTGTATGCTTTAAATGTACTAAATCAACCGGGTATATATTGATCCATACTATCAAAAAAAAACGAAATACCAAAGAAGCGCTGCTGGAAGTATTATTTGAGAGCAAATATATGTGGTTTTAGCATTGAAAGAAAAAGAAGAAGAAATTACATAGGAAAAATTTGCTTTATTTCAGAGAGACTAAATACATATGATGGCAACAATACGATAAACTAACTAGTATTAGTATCGTACAAAAGCTAAAACATTCAAATAATAATATAATAAAGAACAAGCGTGTTGAAAGCATAAATTAATATAATACATAACAAATAAATCAAACGGGGTAATACGAAAAGGTCACTCGACGTACCTTGACCTATATTTTTCAGTAGATGGACTGAAATATTCTGTGTAAACCAAGTGGAACAAAAATAGGTGGAAGAGAATAATTAGCAAGGACAAGGACACCCAGAACATGGTTGACATGGCCCCATATCCTGTTCCATGCTTATGCATTGAGATCACATGATGTTCGTGGGCAGGTGCTAAAATCAAATCAACGTTGATAAAAAAAGTATACATTTAAAATCTTAAGCAATTAAAGAATATTCAACGCACCTTCAAAGACCTCCTTCACATGAATAGACAATCGTAACTCCTCAACGTGTTGGCGATCAGAAGTTATGTACAAAATCGATGTTACGGGGTCAGTCAACTTAACGGGGAACTGTTTTTTGGTGGGAGCAAGTTCCACGGGAGTGTCCAAGCAACCAGCGTCGCATGCGTAATAGTCACGATCACTTCTATCCAGAGCAACGTTCAGAACTGCCTTATTGTCATCCCCAATGGACACGCTAATGTTCACATGTGTAGCGTTTCCGTACCAAATTCGTCTATTAAATCAAAGAAAATTTTCAAACATTCTGTAAGAAGCCGCTTAGTAATATCCAAATTATAAATCCGGTAAATTCGCGTTTTTTACCGAAAATGGTATTCTCTATGGAGATCCTTGGGTTCAGTATTGAATTCCAAGTGATGATTGCTAAACTTCAAGCCACCAAAACTTAACACCATTCCCTGAATAACTCCAGATGCTCCAGCCTTAAGTAGTCGATGACATCCCTATATTTCAAACAAATATACATTTAGTGAGTGCAGCTGGAACACGAAATCAATTAAATCTATCAATAAGAGATTATTCTTTACCAATTTCTCCAAAGTAAGAAGCCATAAATTGGATACTCTAAGGATATCATTTTCAGATTCTAATGAAGACCACAAGTTTGGAGCTTGCCTAAGGGAAAACAAAATGACCGTCCAGTTTATGGAAAACACACGCGCACGTAAATTGACATTCAGAGTTTAAAGCTGTCTGGTGCAATAAGACTTACAAAGTATGATGACCTCCGTAACATCCTTCAGCATACGTCAAGACAGAATTCGCCTCAGCAACCTGGGCAGGGGGTACATTTACTTCATACAAAGGTGCGCGAAGTTGTGACAAAACGTTATACATCGTGGCATTGACCTTATCGCCGTTTAGAACATTAGATGCTCTAGAAGGGCTTATGTAAAAACCCGTTTTCCACAAATCATTCCAAGCCTTCTCATGGGCTCCGAAAAAGCTATGAACATCTTGAGCCATTACCTTTTGCAACTCCTAAGTAAATTAAGACAATAATTGTAAAATAATCATGAAACTTAGCGATAATTTGAATCGGGTGCCGAATTCACGTACCATCTCAGACTTATAAATCAAAGAGGCTTTGATTCCATCATAATCTTTCTTTGAAGTAATGTGAGCGTAATTGACAACGGACACAAACCGGAAGGACACGAATTTATTTGCTTTCACCTAAAACCATTATTGGCATCAATGTTTTTATATTTCTAAGAATTAGAATTATTCTAAATCAAACTTTTCCATTATTTTAACAGTTGTTTTACCTCTACAGCATTGGGCACTTTCTTTGATGCAATCACAACGGCAATACTCCCGTGGTCAAGCTCTATCATTCCTACTCCAACAACAAACTGAAGCTCTCCAGTTGGGAGGTCTAACCTGGTAAGGAAAAGTATATCGTCGAGGATATCGTCAGAAATTTAGCAAGAGCAATTATATTTACCATCAAGACAAAATTACGCACTTTTTTATTTCCGTTTTGAAATGAGGTTCTCCACTCCAGCCAAGTTGATCAAATTGGACGATAACGTTAGCGCTTCCTGTATTTCTTATAGTAACATCTTGCTCAAGAACGGAGGGATGTGTTCTATGAGCATAGAATAAACTAACGGCCTCAACAGTGTCGCCTTGTGCTCGCTCAATGCAAGAAACTTTCTGCACAGTGCCTCGTCGAAATTGAGACACTACGGCTTCCTTTCTACTGCTTTCGTCAGTTAAGGACACCCTAATCACTGGTCTAAATGGCACTCTATTCAGAAGGGTACGTCCGTGCTAGAAAAAAATAAAACCATTCAATGAGGCCATTCATTTAGCTTTAAGAAACTTTTAAATTATTGATGATGAGATGAGCTAAATACATACTCGTCCTTTAACTCTAACAGTTCCTTCATCAAGTACTGCTGAACCGATATATCCGTTTCCAACATAAGGAAGGAAGGATTTCTCATCTTTCAACGGGGGGAAATGAAGGATATTGCTATCCATGTTGTCCTTCTCCCACCTTAATTTGTACAAGTTTCTTTCCAGACAAGTATTTATTTCTTCTGTTAAAAAAGTTCAAGGATAATGACTCGTGAACAAATTGTATTAATTTCAAAATGCAAGGTGTAATTTTCCATAAAACGTAAACCTACCGGTTTTTTCTGCCACTTCATCGGAAAGAAAACGAAATCCGAATATCCACAAAAGGAAAAATAGTACAAGCGTTAAACTAAACAGTCTTCTAATCCTGCAAACATAATAATTAGAAATAATGATGAAAATTAAGAAATAAGAAACAAAAGCAAAGATAATAATCATTATTTATCTATTCTAACTTACGTATTATGGGTATCGAAATACCGCTTTATCATTTTTAACATCTCCCACGGTTCGTGACGGTCCATAGTTTATCCCTTTGATGGTATCTGATAATGAGAGTTGCTGCTATCTTGAAAGATCTACTGACCAGAAGAGATTTTGTGGACCAGTGAAGTTCATTAGAGTTTGAATTTCAGTTAAAGTCTCAACGAATGTAACCTGTGCAATCAAATATTCACAAAATAATATTAGTATGTAACAGATCTAACTGGTTCGAGAACCAACAAGTATTCTACTAATTGCCATTCAAATTTATTAACAATGAGTACTCAATTGTTCCATTTTCTAACTTTCCATCTAACCAACTAACTAACTTGCTAATATTTATACATTATAACTGAATGTCTAAACTACTAAAACTCTACTGAATTAGAAATAGATGACATTAACTTCAAACATAACTGAACAGTCAGTACAGTATAAAAACTAAACCGACAAATGTCACCGCTAACAAATAGAAAAGTTACTCCAAGTTATCTGTTTTACCTTTATTAATATCAAATAAATTTCGATTTCCAATTTCAAGCAAGATGAACCAAAAATTTTCAAGAAACTTCTACTCTAGCGAAATACATCTTAATCTTGACAGCATTTCCTACACACGGCTAGTGAACAATCAGTCTTATTTATCTCGTCTTCAGTTGACAGTGAATGACAACACCGTCACCACTTTAAAAACACTATTTAAAAGAAAATCAATCGCCAGTTAAGAGCAACGAGTCATTTGTCATCTGTCTCTCTATTTTAGTACGCACAACATAACCCTGCACCGTTCTTCACACTTTTACAATCCTCCTTCCAAACAAAACCAATATGTTATGCTAATAGCAGGACAATCCCTGCCTTTCAGAAAACCGATAATGACTTTATCACAAACACAAAGCTGAAAAACGTAAATATCAGACAGACTACCAAAAGTACATAAAAAATGGAAGTTTTGGATGGGACCGCAAACGAGAAACTCTATGACTTTCGGCAAAGATGCGATTTTGAATAAGACTATTTTCACACAAAATATTTCTGCTGCTTCTGGAGTCACACAGACATTTCACTTTGATTTTGGATTGCTCTGGATCTGGAGAATGAAGATAGGGTAATAGAGTAGTAGTAGCTTACAGTGATGAGATGAGAAGCACAGTTGGTGGTGCAGTCGCATGCATGAAATGGTATGGTAGTGTTGGTTTTGTGATGATGAGAATGAGAAGCGGTGGCACAGCTGTGGATATTTTTCGTGTTGAAATTTTACATTACTTGCATATTAGCTAACTTGCTGACGCTGCTGGGAGCTGACTGAGCTGATTATGTTATGATAAAGTTGAGCGGGGCAGAATGAGACGAGAAGTCAAGAAAGATGAAACTAAAGAGACATGAGAGTTTTTAGCAGCTATTCACTTTAAAGGAAAGAATATCTTTTCGTGTCTTTTCTTGCTTGCCGGCATCCTAGGATTTCCTTACATAAGAATGAATGATAATAAAAATCATGCTAATTACTAATTAGATGTTTGTGGTTATGCACTAGGAATTTTATGCCATCTTTGCCAAACTAGGAGAGCGGATTTATGCTGATTAAAGCGATAATTGTAAGATTTGAAAGAATGAATTTGAGTTATGTTATTTAATGTTACATAGCCCGCTAACTATACAGATTACAGATTATTATAAATCGATAATAGGCTATATCTGTCAACGACCAAGCTCATCTCTGTTACCTGGCATTATGAATTGTCAGGAATGGTTGATAATGATTATTACACATATGCTATGATCCAGTAACCGAATATTTCCATCAAAATTTGGTGATTTCAGAAGACAATGTTGATATAAACGTCATTTGTCATTAGGTGACAGTTTTTACTGGAAATTCAATGGACAATAAGTATTTGGCGTGTGTGTGAAGTGAAGCGCAATGTTCTCCTCTCACCATCCGAGATTTTTCAACTTTCGGAGATTGTGGATGTAGTATTAGAAGGCGAATATAATCACTGGGATTGCGAGTTGAGCTGTTGTGCGAAACACTGACAATGTGCCTAGCAAAAAATTACATTTTTCCATTGCCCATCTTGTTATGTTTTGATAATTGACAAACAAGTTTGTTATTGTTACATGTTTCTGACTTGCACTGCAGGTAGGATAACACTGCGACAACAGAGAAAAACCTCCGATCACGCATACAATTCATGAGCCTTGTTGTTTTTCTCAATTAACTCGTAGGGAAGGAAAACAAACTTAATGGCTATAAATAAAAAATAAGGAATTTTGTATACTGGACTTGCTGTGGTAAAATGTTCATATGATTTTTGATGCGGATTACCGGCAATAATATTATGAAGATGCTTGAGCAAAAGCAGGTTTGGTAGCTCGTTCATACTTGACTTTGCCAGTTTACTTTGCTTTTATCAGTTTTACATTTACTTTGAGTTGGGTGTACACTATTTCCGTAATTCCATGTTCGTTAACTGAGATCAATATATAATCTTGAGATCAAACTCGTTTCCAAGTTAGTATCAACTTTAGTTCACTTACCACAAGTTAACTTTTCTTATGCTGAACTCCTTGTTACCAGGTAAAGAGTCTTGTCACAAAAACAAATATTTTATATCACATTTAATATTTGGCAAATTATCTTGTAGAGTTTTTGCATTACGGCGAGCACTTTCAAATTTCGATAATTGACAATAAGAAATTTAATATTTTTTGTTAATTTCGTTCTATATTTCACTGGCGGCCTCACAGGAAGTCATTTTCCATTTAGATTTGGCGTACTTGAATATTTGTTTAAGGTGAGTACAAAATGAAGTTCATGAGTTTCATGACACTTTGATACGAATTTGATAGAATTACTTCTAGCTCTCACGTTGCCAAATTCAAGAAATTCAATCTTTATAAACAATAGTTGCTTGTTCTTTATTGCAAAAGCACATGTAAATGTGAGAGAAGGAGGGAGAAGGGAGAACACATTCCGAGAACATATTTCACTTTCAGTCGTTATTTTTGATTTTTTGTGTAGGGCGTCGCAC
>JAQFYG010001809.1:0-17182 GCA_034694325.1 Entomobrya corticalis
ATATAGGGTTGAATACTAATCAAATTTTGTTAAAGCGCCATGCGTAAAATCGTAATCCGGCATCGGAATTGGTCCGAAAGCGTCATAAACGTTTTTACCATTAACGGGATTACGAGATTCGTTTCTTCGGGATTACAAGATACTTTTCTTTTGCAATTTCGAGACTCGTTTTTTCGTAATTACGAGATTCGTTTTTTCGTAATTACGAGATTCGTTTCTTTCGGAATTACGAGATACGTTTTTACTTGTTTTAAAACAGCACTCATCTTCGTTACTCTCACGTGACTTGATCACGCTTGTTATATGAAGTAGTACAGCTAATCTTCGTTCTCTCACTTTCTTTGCGATTTATTTTTAAATCTTTATTCTCACGATGTCTTTAGTCACCACAAGATGGAATTAAATGTTGTGGAAATTGAAAGAAACGGCAAAACATCCTTTAATCTCTTTCTTTCATAACATTACTTTACTTTTCAGTTTTGCTTTTTGCCACCGCCCAGTTAAAATATAGTCATTTCTACTTGTAAAACGTAAGTAAAAGGAGGAAATAACTTTTGATAAATGGAACAACTTCTAAGTTATTGGTCTAGTTGCATCCTTTCTATACGGTATCCTGAATGAAAAATAAAGTGAAAAAGATTTACCAAATAACTTATCTCTCTGCAAACAAGTAGTTACTTGAGTTGAGAAATGACAATATCCTTCTTTAGTAATGAAGTTTATTCTTCAGTCGAAAACATTTTAGCTAAAAAAAATTCTTTGCGGTTTCAAAATGATGTTACAAAATCGCCATACTTTTCCCTTTAAAGTTGTTTCGCCCATAGAAGGAACTCGAAAAAATCTGCTTTTGCCAATTCTACATAAATTCATGAGGATTTTTATTGCTGTCAGTACAACAACCGTCGTAAGTGTTAAGAGTTTACGAGTGTTTTTGCGAGACCTTACTTCGTTCGTAATTCAAAATTTATTGACGGATGCAAAATATGTGCAAGGTTACAAGATTAGACTACGCCACGCTTCTAATTGTCAACTGGGTACTTGTTTTTTATTTAAAAAATAATACTTTTTGTGCTTTTCTACACTCATCAAACTTTGTTTTTTCCGGTGTCTAACTTTTAAATCGAGTTTTGGAAACTGAGTTTAGCAAAATTAAAGGTTCATTTTTATATTGAAACAACAAATTTACCACGCAATTAAATTTCATATCCCGTTCTTGTCATTGTCATAAAAAGTATTTTAAGCCCACCAATTTATAGACAGGTATAGTGTTTTACAGAAAAAACATGACAACTTTTACTCATGTTGTCTCACAACCAATCAACTTTTCCATCTCAAGACAGCGTTTTAGCGCAAAAATCTCAATTATCAATTGTAGAATTTTGGCAAATTATTTTTACTTTACTTCACGCAGAAATTACGACACTGTGTTTGACAAGGTAGATTTTTCAGCAAACTTTCTCATTTTGTGATGCCTCTGACGTTTTTCTCATGTTCACCCACACATACTACATAAGTACAACTACAAGAAGTTTACTTTTTAATGGGTTTAAGAAGAACTTGTACCATTGCTGGCCGGGGTTTTTGTATGAGAAGTATATATTTATAATGTACACTAATCCACTCTAAATAAATACCGTAGTCTGCAGAGTGTGCACAACTTATTGAAAATATTAGTTAACTATGTAACTGTAGTATATATGGAAACAATATGTTTACAGGCTTATTTTGTTCTCGAAAATAGGCCAACCAAAACAAGGGTTGTTACTTGTTACTCATCTGCAATCCTGATTTGATCAAATTTTGCCTGTAAGCACGCACATTAAACTAAGCTCTCTATGCCATGTGTTGTAAAAAATTCAATATAATATGAGCAATTCACCACGCGAGCAACGGTCAACTTTTCAAGTTTGTCAATGAACTTATCTAAAAAAAAGTCCCTCAATAACTCGTATTGTTCTAATGAAAATGAATTTTACGAATGAAGAGGTAAATTGTAACTACAACAAATATTATTACAAAAAATATTTTGAATCCAGTTGAATTGACGTTGCACACAAAGAAGTTTTTAAATGGTAGAATCCTACTGCTTGAAGCTCGGAAAATGTTCACGTGTACAACCTGGCATACAAAAAAGCTACTGTCCCGTCTTTTTTATTTCCGATCGATTACATTCCTTGTAATTTGCATAGTAACTCTATTGCGTGGACTGGAATATTTCTTAATCGATTACTTTTATTATTAGCGTACTCTCATTTCTTGACTGAATTGATACAACCTGAGAATAATGATACATTGTAATTTGCAGTAATTAACTGAATGTCAACTGGTTTTTAATCCTGTAAATATTTGTCATTCGTACAAAAGCCCCAATATTGATAATTATGCCAGGTAATACACGCAAGGTGAATTTTGTGTTTCAATTTACATACTGTAAATGAATGATGACGTCATGGCAATTAAAATATTTACGGAAATTAAGAGCAAAAGGGCGTTGGCGATTTCAAAGTTTTCTAACCGTCGATATTTTACTCCAACATCAATTTGCATTCAAGAACTAAGTAAATAATCTCTTATTTGGCTTTCTGAAGTATATGAACGAGATAAATCTTCGTTTTGGTATATTCCTAACCCACTTTGCGGTTGCCATACCTTCTGCTTTCTCAAAAACAGTAATTTTCGATGTCATCACAAGAGACTATCAATTGCACAGTTGGGAATGAGTGTGAATTATATGCAGTTTTACATATAATTCATACCACCTAAATGTGGTATTTAGGCGCTGCTCCATTCACAATATAGTAGCATATTTTATAATAATATGCTGCTTTGAAAATAAAATAAGGCTTTTCTATTTTAGCAGAACTAATCCAATTGTTTGCAATGGGTTGGCGAATTAGTAGCTGTGAAACATTTAAGCATTATATCACTGGAAATATTTCAAGAGGTTTAGGTATAAAGAAGAAAAATGAGTATGCATGTACTTTCCATTAATCGGTCATGCTGGAGTTGGATACGTTTAGGAAAAGTACGGATTGTAAATATTATGGAGGTTCGGGTGAGGTACAAGACGCTAAAGTAAGGTTTCATCATATAGCTTTCCAGAGTAATTATCATGCACGCTTGAAGCACACATTTTATAACATGGCAGTGAAGATTAAATAAAGTGCTGGCTGGTGTTCCCGCAGCACGTACTTGGTAAATTTCATCGGAAAACTTGTGTGCTATGATACTTATACAGCCTCATAAATGGTATATGGCAGAAGTGGTAGAATTTGTTACCGGGGAAAACGATAGGATGACATTTGCAAGTGGCAAATGAAAATGAAGGAGAATATTATTACCATGGGTCGAGTCACTTCATGAAATTACGTTTCTGGATGTAATATAGGTAATAGGTAAACCGGTTGTTGTAGGTATTAAGGACACACATAAAATATCAAAAAAAAAGTTGAGATGCATATTTGGAAATAGTAATATTGACACGATCGAGAAAGTGAAATCAGCGGGGGAATAAAGTCTCTTCTCTCTCCATTATCATTCGTTTCATTTGAGCAAGTGGCAGCAAGCATGTTCACTAGGTTAGTGCTTATAGGTATGCAGGTATTCGTGCAGAAGCAATCTGTCTCTTTGCATTTTACAAACCTAAGATAATAATCCGTTCAAACAGCACTACCTCGCTTCTTTGGTATGATGTAAAGTTAAGGGCAAGTGTTAGAAGTGAAAGGACTGGAAAAAGTATTATCATTAAACGCGACGACACCGAAACGGAATCATGCAAAATATGGTAATGAAAACTTCATTTGTATTTCGCTCACACATACATAATATATATCAAATTGCGAGCAGTATCACGACCTGTTTTACGTTTTTTTTCTATTCTATATTTTTTTCGCCTTCTATATGTATGAAAGTTCTATGTAGAAAAAGGATTTTGTAGACATCGCGTAAGATTAGTCCCATGTCAGACGCACATACAATGATTTCATTAATTTAGAATGAAGGGGAAACATATTTAGAAAAAAGTTATCAGTTGGTTATTACGGTACGTAGCAGTTTTATACCAGTACTCGTATAATACTGTATGTCCTTCCTAACAAACTTATTTTGTCAACAATAGAACGACATATGGATATGGATTATTAAAGTTAACTGCAGTTGACTAAAAACTGCGCAAACTTAACCCAAGCTAAACAATTCATTTCACCATGTATGTAGATGTGCATGTCATTTGCTGTACGCATAGAGATGTGACTTTTCTCCGAGGAACTTTATAAGTTATTAATCTAAGCACTTTTTTACTTCGCTTTGTGGTTTATTATGATTAGAATGTGCTCTTTTCTGTAACAAGACCGCACTTGAAGTCATCAGTGACTTTTGTTGCTAGTGCGCTTGCATGACCAGTCTTGCTGAAAAATTTCCACTTTTCTATAAACCGGTATAACATAATTAGCGCCACCCTTATTATTCCAACCACCGCATGAACTACTCCGTACACCAATGAAATAGCAAAAATGGAGCCATGTAGCGGATAATAGTATATAATGCTACTGAAAGCATGCTTATGCGCTTGATGATTCCAGAGTCAATTCTTTCCCGTATCCACGGATTCTGCATAAAAGCGGGAAAATAAATGGAAGGAAGTATAACTCATAAGGCATGCACTATCTTAAATGTTTGTATGAACGAAATTACTTCTGAAGTGAACAAGCAATATATGGCTACATATGTATGTGCATCCTTTTAGAAGAATAAAAGTTGTGATAAAAGTCATCTTTAATCTGCATTTCCTTTTTTTCTATTGCAGTCATACTGTCTCTGGACAGCAATTACAAGACTACCCAAACTCCAACATACTTAGCGCTATGCATTTATACAGAACTAAAGAGGAAAGTCAATGTAGCCGTTCAGTCAGTTGGTTCAACTTCTTTTTATAACTCAATGAAATTCACGGGAATCACAATATCTTCTTTTTGAGAACTTGTCTCTGCTAAATAAATAAAAGCGGATCTGGAAGTTCGCTTTATACAAAGCAAAGCAGCCAGTCATTATGGTTTACTTTTCCCTTCAGGAGAATAAAAGCTTACCCTCAGACAAGCAAGCAAAGACTCAACTTATTTCTATTGTTTGAAGCATTTTAGATCCGCAAGCAGGATACATTATTTTCCTTCTAGTCCATGACAAAAAACGAAATCCTTCCTGCTTACTTTCTCCGCTTTGCCTTCACAAATTCCGTTTTTCTCTAGCTGCATGTCTTTTCATTAATCTTTGGACACATCGGAATAATGGCACCATGACATAAGCGTTATACATAACACTGATGATGACTTCATGTCTCCTTATCAAATTATCAAATCCCTTTTCTCCATATCAAATACAGCCATACTATTTAGTTCAGCCAAGCAAACCAGTGAAAAGGACGATGATTAATGCCACTAGTATTCTCTACATGAGGTCATTATAGATGTTTTTCCTCAGTGCAGTACTTCTTAACTGAACCAAATATTATGACAGTTCATTTATATACCATTGTGCTTTTTACTGTAAGTCACAAAGCATGAGCTAGAAAAATTACTACATACTTATTTTGGCACATAATTTTTCCGTTAAAGTGTGTAAATACTAGCCCGTAAAAATGAATGACGTTCACGTTTTCCTCACGCCAGAAAAATTCGGACAAAGCAAGTATCGCGGAGCAACATTATTCTATGCCTACTTCCTGTATTCACCGCAATCTTATTTGAAAGATACAAAAGAGTTACGTACCTATTACTACGTATGTAACAATAAGAGAGTAAAGCTGGCCTAGTGAATGAATGAATCGCCATCCCACAAGTGTGTCCCAAATGCAACCTTGGCTTTTTGTGTAGGTTAGTTACGTGAAGAATTGAAGTGTATTAACCATGGAGCAGATTGTGTTTACCTTTTCATTCATACACGTTACAATGACCTTGGAGGCTGAATATGGTAGTAATGAGGTTTACTGTGATACTGTCATTGTTATGGCTTAGGATGATTAGAACAAGAAGTAATCCCACTTTTGGCATCGGACACTATAACATGCTGAGATTAAGGGAGTGCGCAATCCCTTTAAAAGAGTTTGTTATAAAAGGAAACATTAGAATGGAAAATATTAAATCCTATTCAAGACAAGATGCCTCCATTATTAACAAAATTTGATTATGATTTCAGTTTCCTTTATTCTGTCAACTCTTTGTTTTGATAAGTTTCTAACAATGTAAGCTTCATTCGAAGTAGAAGTAGTTTCCGACATTCCCAATTCAAGTGTATAGTAGTTAATAGTTTCTAGAATGTACCCTCAGAATGTATAAGAAATCAAAAAGAATATTCAATTCAAAAGTGATACCGAAATTTATTATTTTCAAGTTTGTTGAGGAAGTACAAAAAAGAATATTCAATTCAAAAGTGATACGAAAATTTATTATTTTCAAGTCTGTTGAGGAAGTACAATATAATGTGAAATTAAATAAGCTTGACAAAGGGATTGGGATTATTGGGGAAATAATTTATCTGATTCCTAGTTTCCAGTCCTTTATTTAATTTCTTGAAATGAAGCATCAATTCCGATCATATTCTTTACCAAAACCAAAGTAGTTTAAAAAATACAAAACTATAACGATTCTTTTAAAGCCAACTAACTCATACTAACAATTTACTAACAAACGTCTAATTTTTTACTGAGCACGAACGCCAATTTGACCTTTTGGTCCAAACAGCAGCCTGCAGCATAAGCAAAGTAATCGAGAAAATCAGAAAAAACACATGCGGAACTAATGACGCCTGTTCGGCTAATAAAGTGCTCCTGGGGAAAACGTTGTGATTAGATAATTACAGTTTTTTTGAAATATCAATTAATGAGGGAATCTGCGCATGAGTTGGTTAAATGTTAAGTGACACTTAAGAAGAAACAGCGACACTTTTACAATGTTGTTTGTATTCGTATGGGGGTTGTGAGACGTCGAATATCAAGTATGATCGTATTTGAAAAGATTTGATCACAGCGAATTTCAAAGACTGAATATTTTTTCCCTGGTTTTACTTTCATTAGAATATTCTTATAACGGTATTTTTACGCCGTTAACTCAAAATTTGATGATAACGAAATATTACGTAAACAGTTGTTTCATAATATCATAATCCCATTTGAGCTTTGCAGTTTTGCAATAATCATTTCCCTTGCAGAAAATATCATGTTTGGCCCAATGATGAACCACTATGAGTAATTACAGAACTTGGAATTTAAGCGATAAGGTGTTTAAGTCAGCAAATAACGTATCTGCTATTTCTTTGCTAGTTTATAATTTTAAAAACTTGTTCCGAACGACCAGTAAAGTTACCAATTGACAAAGAACAAACTTCCTAAGTAGTTTCTGTCTTGTGCTTGTTTTCTGCTTAAAAATCTCAAAACTCTTAAAATTTGTACAATTTTGAATAACCGCGTGAATATAGGGACTTTTTGTGTGCAATAAGTTCATGGAAAAAAATTGAAAGTTAACACCGCAATATTCTTAAGATGCAGCTAAACGTACTATATAAACTTTTCCAACTTAATGGGTACAAATAGCTCTTAGCTGTTAGGGGAAATGTTATATTCAAATATATTTTTGCTATTAATACAAGAAAAAAAGTTGACTCAGTATTTCGGGGTCAAGAAACTACTCGCAGCATGGCTATACTGTCTGCAAAAACACAAACAATTAAATATACCAGTAGGTGTACGCATAAATAAGTTATACCACACCCTTTGCCTAAATTAGATACATCCATTGAACATCTGGTTTGTCGAATATGTTTTTGTGTAAATTAATAAAACAACGTAATGTGGGCTATAAAATTTAAACATTTAACATTTCTGACAGACAAATAGTTTCACTCGCTATTGCCCAAAAGGATCACCCGTTACTCAATTGAATAATCAAGCCCCGTATAATTTACAGTTGGATATAGGGGTGTCATTAAAGTATAATGCTAGGAAAGCGGCGAAAGCAAAGATAAAATCATTCCAATATGGTAAACAAGTATATATTATACTATTGTACAATTTATGAATTGAAACTAAATGTTAGGCTAAAAATTAACACAAAATATTAGTAGAGTTAACTAAAATGGCTTTAATCCATTAATAAAGGCTAAAGCAAACGCTATAAGTATAAAGTATAATGACACAAGAAAACTTTTAATAATATGGTTTTACCAGGACATAAAAAAGCAAACATATATAGTGTACAGATGGGATTGTAGTGTACCTATGAATATTATGAATTATAAGAAAATAAGGATCATCTTTGAATGGTAATATTCTACCTACCCTGTTTTTAGTTGTAACGAACGAAATAAAATCTGAAAGGTTTTAAAACAATAAGATATATTGTAAATTGTTCATAGGAAAAAGAAAAGTGCAAGAGCTTTATTGTATTCTAAAATCTTTCCAATTACATGGAACAAGCAAATTGATTTTATATAGAAAGTCAAATTCAAGAGGAAATAAGGAGCAAGTAAGCAGCAAAATATTGAAAGACCTCCAGAGACTTGAAATAATGTGTATCCAAGAACTACTTTACAAAATCTCATTTCAGCTTATTTATGTGGGAAGAAAAGTACTGAGCAAGGGCATGAATTCTGTTGCCTTGATAGTATGTCGGTATGTTCTATTCTATTCATTATAAAGTTTGTTCCTAGACTTCACCTGTACTCCTTTAGCGTCTATACTTTCTTATAAATTGTAAAATAAATTCCGTTGAATTTCTTCGATGAATCTTAGTGTTGCACTATCTTAAAGTATTCAATTACTTTTCTAAAATTCTGCTGGCAGAGAAAAGAAGATTAAGTGAACTTTGTTGCCTACATTGTGCTTGTCAACACTGAAAGTAGAGTCATGTATGTAGTCAGACTCTACTTCACCAGTAATTGCATCTTTACTGGAGTTAAAAGATACATTTTCACAAGAAGATTATATGATTGAATGATAGACATTGCCTTCCGAGCACCAACATTAACTTTTAATACCTACATACAGTTGCTGGACTTAATACCTTTTTTTAAATCTCCGGGCGCTTATCTCTAAATTTGCATTAATTGATACAGCTTATTTGTATAATATACATTTTTTAAGCTCAAAAATATTTATAGTCAAATTTATGCAAATTAGATTGATAACGGAGCTTTAAAAAGATCTCTTATCTAATTTATGCAAATTCAGGGATAAGCGCCCGGAGATTTAAAAAAAGGTATTAAGTCCAGCATCAGTATTTTCTGTACAATATGAGATCTTTAAGAAGATTCGACAGGTTGATGGTTGATGTGAGATGAGATGGCTTGAGGGAATCTTTAAAAGTTAAAATAAAACAAATAATTGAACTATTGTTATTTTCGAATAAAATCCATTTTCTCATCAACTCTGGGAACATTGGATATTATAAACAATAAATTTAATTGAGATTTTGTTTCCTCATAGTAGAGACTATGACAAAGTTAGACAAATTCTTAATTAAAGCAGCGATAAAACAAGTAAAGATTGTATTTTTGCTTTAAAAATCAACTAACAGACGTTGTTTACTTCCGTGCATGTCTGTTAACACAAAAGCTTTAAAGTGTTTCCAGCAAAAGCAAACTTTTACTTTATTTATTTACGACGAAAAACTTAGCTACTTTTTTACATCGGGCAGCATGCTTAATTAAATCGGACTTCATTTAAAACAGAAATCAGGCTACGTTGTGGAAATGATTTCTAAGAAATTCTTAGTTCTGATTTACATCCTAAACGAAATACATGTTTATTCTTCCTTATTCTTGCTTTTCATATTATACCAACAACCAGAAGGAAAAGTTGTTGGGGCATTGTAAAAACAATGTTAGGCAATCTATTACTTCTCTTTCTCTCCTTTTAAAGTCTCGGCATTTTAAACAAACGGCTATTACCAGCATATAAAAATATTCTTTTGACGCATTTCGTTTCCAAGAACATAAAAATTATCATTATTTTATTCATCTAATCATAAGAATTCACGCATTTACCAATGTCAAAAGTTTGCCCACAAAGTTATAATTAAATATTTATGATGGTTTCAGATATAGTGGCAAGGGACTTTGCATACACATTTCCGTACCGCAAAATACATAATACCCGAAAGGAAACACCTTTTTATTAATGCTACTACGAATATTATTATTAATTTTATGTTCAACTCTGAAAAAGAAATTGTATAGCCACTGCACTCACTCAACCACAAATTCATTGGGGAAAAAGCTATGAATGAAAGTTACCTAACTTGATCGTCTTTACGTTTATCTTGTAAGCTGGTGAAAGTAAACGTGACCACTTTCACTTTATTTCACTACTTTCCTTCGGCGTTGCAGAGTTTGAGTTAAAAACTAAGACTATTCAATTGTGTCTTTAAATTTAAGCTCTAGAAAATATAAACAGGCACTCGTTCCACATAAAAAATATGAAAAGCAAAAGAGAGGCTTACGACTAGTAATTTTTCCTCTTCTTTTTGTAGAAAATAAGCATGAAGTATGAAAAATAAATACCCAGTGGACGTAATTCCTTTGTGGTAGCCTAGTAGTTCTTCTAGTGTTTCCTGCAACGGGATTATGATGTACTTGAAGGAAACGTTAGGCTAACTAAAATCATAAAACGAGAGCTGCTGTATGTATTTCTTTTAACAGGTTCTATCGTTGATTCTCACACCACTCTTTGCTTTTTCCATCCTGCTATACCTAAGCACGTGGTGTTTTTAATGTAGCTTTAGCCATGCATCATCCTACCTTTTAAGTCATTTCAATAAGCGCATTGACAAACTTGGCTCCAGAAAATGGTTTTTGCTTTTACTTACTTGGCAAGTTGTTCTCCAAAGCCACCCAATAATGGCTCTTTCTTTTATTAGTTTGCCCCTCTTTCTGTTTGCTTGCGTTCCACTTTTATCGCAAGAAAAACGCTGTTGAGATGATGATGGTTTGATGAGGCTGACTGGATTATTGAATGGAGTATACTTACGTTTACACTATTTTATTATATGTATATCTACTTTCGTTTTAATACGGGATAAATATTCTATTATATTCAAGTTTCTTAAGTACAGTCAGCAATTTTTTGACATGCAGGCGGCTCACCACAAAAGCGTAGTATCACTTGGCATTGATATTAACAGGAAGTTATAAACGTTAGTTTGTGTTAGTAGAACACTTAACAATATCCATTCATTCATTCCCAAAATTATATTCGTAATGATCCTTCAGAAAAAATGCAGCTTAAATGTACATTTTATCTATTAATTAATGGATTGAGTTAGATGTGTGGTTATAACTGTCTCTTAAAGTAACTAAAATGCCCACAAAATTATTGTTTGACTTTCGAAATTAATTTTATATCGATAATTTTTTCTATTTTCAGAATTTTCAGTATATTTAGTACCAAAAATATTCACATGTAATTTCAGGTACACATAATGTTTACTGGAACTAATTTAAACTAACTTTTAGTCTAAAGAAACAATACAATGGTCGAGTTTCACTAAAACTTGCACTTCACATACAAATGTACTAAATTTTATTGTCCAATTAACAATTACCTAACAAACATCATTGTTAAAACCTAATTTTGTTTCGTGAGAGAAAATAAAAAAACTAAGGGAACGGTGTAGAACTTTTAATGTTCTCTGGTGGGTTAGCAAAGCTATCAATTTGATATTAAGTGTTTCCTGGGGTAACATGAAACTGAAACAGTTCCATTCATCCACTTTTTCCGAGCTTCTTTTTCAGCTCGTAACCATCAGGAAACTTTACAAAGCAAGTTGATAAACTACTAAGTGACAGTGGAAAGCTTACATTCGTGCACAACATGCCTTTTCTACAAAAACATCATGAAACTCTTTCAGTCTAGTCTAGAAACCAATTCCAAGTTAGAATAAGATTTTTTCACAACAATTCCACTTTTTTTCCTTGAATGATTTTCTGATATTCTTTTTGTTCCCAAAAACAACCTGTAGAGAAGAAAAGAGTATCTTATCGTGAAATCAGCTCAAAAGAATAAGAAGAGAAAGTAAGATATAATTACTTTTGGAAAAGGACAAAGATTGAACAAAAAAGCTGCCGATGATGGCGATATAATGATTGTCTTTCCAAGACAGTTGATACAGTAGCGGTGGTGATGGTGTTCTTTTCTGGTCTGGATCTTGCCAGTGAATGAAAAGCGAAAAGGTGATGGAGACCCATGTAACCTATAATATGCTCCTTCAACAGTTCCACAACGACCAGCGGCATAGTATTATCAAGTGCTGCTGATCTGCTCTGGAGCTTCTTTTTCCTATCCCTCCTTTTGAGGCTTTATTGTTGACAGCGTGCGCGCTTCAGTTCCACTACACAGCCTACCTACTACTACCTTATATTATATTTGTGTGAGATCTCATGCACTAACCAACCTAGTTTTTCCTCTGAGGAAAAAAAGGTTCGAAAAGAAACTGAATATACACAAGCACAGGACACATTCTATGGGCATTTCTTTCCCAACTGCTATTACTCCAGACTGCATTGCTGCTTTTTACTATTACGTTCAATGTTGCTCCGAACTGTGCGAACATGGATAAAAAAGAAAGGCAAACAACCAAAGTGCCTTTGTTGTACATGCACAACAACAACATATTATTATTTATTTTTTGTATTGTGAATGCTACAGTTGTGCAGTTACAACTTAAGCCAAGCTAGAAGTAATGGATCCATCCTCCCAAAACTTTATTCTTATTCTATAAGGACGTACACTACATAGGTATAACCATACCAACAGAAGCAACTCATCCAGCTAGAAACATTTTTATTCCACACTACTTGCGTGCTTATTGTAGGGAAAAAGGAGGAGAAAGAAATCGTTCCAAATGCTGAATGGACGCACATTTTCATTGTTCTTTTCTTTCTATATATATTATCCAACTTGTAAGTTTTTTAGTAATGGAGAGAAAACAAGAAAGAGAGTAGACTCCTTGAACAAAAGCCTTTTTTTATATTATGGGAAAAAATTGATGGTGAAAAAGCGGCCCATGAGTAAGACCTTTTAATGCCTACCGTAATAGAAATCCTAGTGCCTGAGATATCGTAATATAAATCTGCAAGCGAAAGAAAAAGAAGAATGACTTTAATAGCAACGAAAAGTAAAACATTCCTGTTTGGGACAGTGAGAAGATTTTCTTCAAAATAATATATAAAAATGTATGGTAAATTTAGTGCATTCACTAGACTCGCTCATTCTTAGTTCTTTCTATTTTATCAGGGAAACAAAACTGATGGTTTTAACGGTTCTCCTTTTTCAGCTTTTTATTTAGCATGAAGTACACTCACTTTTTTCTGAGAATTCCAATGCTTTCCAAATCTATAAAATCGAGAAAAGAATCATGGTCTTCATAATGTCACCTTCTTAAAAGCCATTCTTGGTCCTTTTAAAAATCCCTAAATGTCATTTTATTTTTCAATAATACTTTCACTTTTATTATTATTCTACGACTTGGGGACTGATTTATAGTACATTTGTTGAAATATAAATGTCTACCTTTTATTCTGGTATACATATTAATGCAGTTGCTTGATTTTTAGTAGATGCGTTGTGCTTAGTTTCCCATACACTTGTTGGACAAGTATTTTGTATATAGCAAAGGGCTTGAATATACAAAGCACTTAAAAAAATTAAAAGTTGAGCAGTTGCTGAGTGAAAGTGAATGGTCTATTGTTATCCTTGAAATAGCAGTTTCAAGTTTACACTGCCTGCCCTCCTGTTCGAAATCCTGTAGAAAATGAAGTAAAATTTGAATCAATGGAAATCTATGCCTATAAACTTGCAAGATACCTGTCAGCTCAAACACGTTGAAGGTTGTGCTTTCTCACTGATATGAATTCTAGGACGGTCACTTAGTTAATCCATTTAATATTCACCAGTTATTTTTTATTCCTTTCAGTGTCAGAGTCAACATCGGCATATGTATCTCGTTTTTAGTCACCCCCGAATCTTATGTTTAACGACAGCATGAGTTGGTAACTGAAGGAACGTGTGGGTGTTTCGTGTTATGCCGTTTACTTAGCACGTTTTATTTCATCATCACTTTCGCCTCCACACTTCCAGCAGTTTTAGTAGGAGCTTGGAAATATCAAGGGAAACTAACGTCGCATAAAAAGGGTAAAACGGTATTATTTTATTTCCATATACATGAAGGTAGACTCGGATAGATGATTTGCAAGTCATTAGTCTAGTTTCTTCGTGCATATTTTCTTTTGTTGGCTAGATTAATGTGACAAGCTAATAAGCTTAACACTTTCGTATTAATGTGTATACTATTATTAACAGCGCTATTCCGTTATTAACTAATTTTACATGAAGAAAGCGAGAACTTGAGTCTTTTTCTTGAGCGTATCTAAGAATTTTCATCACCCCTCATGGCATAGATTGACTGATTTTGAGCCTTATTTAATTCTACCTACCAATAAGCTTTTAGTGTAGGTGTAAATAAATAAACATGTTTTCCGCAAATATTTTTTTCATTCAATGTTAAAGACGATAGTTCCATTATAATTTGAAAATCATTACCATTTTAAATATTAGATCAAGACAAATAAGAGGATTTCCTGCATTCATGGTTGTCACAGTCAAATGATTCCGTCCAATCTACAAATGAAAGCTATTCCAGCTAGACATGTCGTGTTTGCGAAACGATGTCATTCGACTGGAAGCATCGAATTAAGTTATGAAATACTTAACTGGCAAGCATCTACCTGCTTTAATGAATTGCTACTTGAATAAATAATTTCCTCAAAGATTGGCAGAGAAATTGTTATATAATATGCTAAGGTTTATTATCGAGCTTTCCTTTGAATACCACAGAGCAGAGAATCGGCATTGTCTCTATCACTGCTCAATGAACCAACTATGTAATCATTTTAATGTGAGTACAAGCTAGACAAATGAAACATTTCAAATAAGCGCATAATGTAGTACTGAAAAACCCCAATCTCTACAAATTTTATTTCCTATCACTCGTTGCCGTTTCAATGTTCCATTTTTCATTTTTATTTTTCAATTAAATAAAAAAATTTACGTCAGACATGAAACCAAAGTTAAATTGGAGTAAATGCGACAAGAATTATTGATTTAATTTTTGAAGATTTGTGACAGTTCTAAGTTCCAAACCAACCGCTACCAAAGGTCGAAAGAATTGATATTTCCGAATGTAGTTACAGATCATTAAGGAGCTGAGCTGCATTCACAAGATTCAAACAAAAGAAGACGCAGTACCTGTCACCCGCTAAAAGTACTGGTTAACCAGTTCACTATAATGTATTTACAATATAATAAAAATGTCGCATCTATCATTGAATCAACCCCATTCGAGCTGATAAGACTGGATAAAAGAATGAGGAATACCCGGAATTGGCTATCAGGTAGAGAGTTTGGATGATTAACTTCATTGTGCGTTTGTATGTATGAAGTACATCACGATGAGTATACTGCACCTTTTCACAGTTGACTGTTTAAATATATTTGGATTCTACCATCCAGAAAAAATCAAGTTTATAGGAATATCCATGAATGTGATGTGACGTCCTTCTGTCAGTTCCATATATCCCTCTATTCTCAGGAGAGTCAAGACATTTTTTCCCTTCACATTATGCTTTTCACTGACAGCATAGAGTTTGCCGATGCTACGCATTCCTTTCTCCCATCATATTCGTTCTTGTTCTCACTGTCTCGCTTTCTTACTTACAAATAACTAAAGTGAAATGAGCAGGAGAAAAAGAAACTTTCTTTTGCTGTTCTAATACCAGCAATAGTGATAGTTTGCACGCTCAGGTCTAGCCCGTTGCGCTACCACATGGAATAAATCGTGGACAATAAGCACAATCAATGAAAAGCGTCAATAAATAGGCTTGCATGAGGAAGGGAAGAAAGACCACGATGATAATGAAATTCGAGTTTGGTACTTCCCCTCAGCTAAACGTAATAATGTGATGAAGTTTTGTCGATATCTAAATAATCTGGCGTGCACATGCATAAATTTAATGGTCGTAGTAAGCAGTGCTTTCATTTTTTATCTCTGTGTTTTTTAGTGAGCTATCGCTTTGGTTGAGTTTTCGCGAGGGCTAATAACTTGTGTTTCTGTTGTGCTGGTTATGTGAAGTACGCATTTGACAATCAGGATAAAATACTATTAAACGTCGATTGCTTAACATTGTACGTAATGTATGTGCTAAAATAAGTAGTTTAGAATTTTAAATGTAACAACCATGGAAGGTGCGAGCGCAGACCTAAACATTTCATCTTTAGCTAATCGGATTTCAACAGAATTACCATTAGGACTTGAATACACTTCATTTTATAACGAACTGCAGGTAAGTTTTAAGTTTAAAACTTTAAAATTTATATCTAACGTGCATGTCATATTCGTCTTATATTATATATTCTATACTATTCTGAGAGCTAGGTGTACACCGTTCACTTACATTTACTTTTTAGAACCGACAGTGTGTAAGATTTTAAAAAAGATTTCTGATAAAAATGTTTCACTGCGTTAACTTGTTTGTGCATATAATATTCTCAGATGTTATTACATCGATATTTGGTTAAAGCATATCAGAAATACGATCGTTTAAGAAAATTGTCAGAGTAACTGCTTCTCTGTTTGTCTGTTGGTTGATATCTTCTAAGCGGGTTGTTTAGAAATCAAATAGACGCATGAAGAAAGATTCGTATTGATTTTCAGTGTCAAGGGTCAAACCTCTAAGCCTCTCGGAGGTAGTGGGTCGAAGTGGCATTCTCCTATTATAGGAGACACTTACGTCGTAATTTAATACAGTGGGCAAAGTGGCTAAATTTTTTAAAGGAAGCCATTGCCATTAGTTCAACTTTGCCCTACTGCGTATGCATGACCTCAAAGGTGGTTCCATGCTTGTATATGAGGAAAGATTTATTGCATAGACCGACTTGTCAATAGATTATTAGGGATTTCTTCTGAGGTATGCGTGCGAGGTTTCTTTAGTTTACTTTTATGAGCTTTCGTTACATATTACTTATTACCTTGCGATTTTAGCAAGGTTCTGGGAATAGCTGTGTCGTCTGTCCGTCTGTCTGTCCGTCCGTCTGTCCGCACGATAACTCAAAAACGGTTAGAGCTATTTGAAAAATTCTTTC
>JAQFYG010001810.1:0-17180 GCA_034694325.1 Entomobrya corticalis
ATTTTTACAAGAGAACCGGTAACAAACATACTTACGTACGCATTCCATTAGTAGCTGTTGTCGATGTTGATGTTATTCTTATTTATTTATAACGAGTTCACATTGTTGCTTCTGATCATAATGGTGGAGAGGTAGTAATAGAAGATATATGCGTAGAAAATTGTAAAATAGGCTTGGTTGTTAAAATATATTATTATTATTAAGAGACTTTGCTGCTGCAATAAGCCTCTAGAGAGCACTACAATTGATAATTATTATGATGGCTACGCGCTTTGATTATTTATTGTGCCATTAAACGCTACTACTTTGTTCACCTGATGTACAATTTTACAATAGCATCAGCAACAAACGACAGGCCTTGCCAAGCAACTTTTAATTCACCCAACAATGTTTTAAGATGTATAGCTAGTTTCAAATTGTACATTGTTGCTGGTTGTTGTACTCATTACTCTCCATTCACTATTCAGCAAGAAGACCGTCTTTTAAGAAAAAATGCAGAGACAAATCGACCAAAGTGGACATTTTCCAACAACGGTACAAAATCAACATCATCTCAACAATGTAGAAACTGTTAATTAAAAAAATATGCAGATAACGTAATTCAAGTAATTTCAATAAATAAATCTTTGCCACAAAGCTTTTCTAGTTTTTCTTGGATTCCCTTTCAGTTGTCATTCATCATTACCAATATCCGCATTTTCCTTGTAAAACTTTTTTTTCTAAAAAGTTAATAGAATAATGATCATGCTCATCAACAGCAACAGCAGCATCCTCATCATCACATCAGAATCATCCTTATCATTTGACATGACAAAAAACTGACAACGAGTCTTTTTCTTGTTGGGCAATGAGATTTGAGAGAAGCTGCTGCATGGTGTAACCTTTTTAAAACAAATGAACTGAATGAAGGTAGAGTTGATACGCAATAGCATAATAGCTAACTAGCTTCTTGTTCGTCATTCGTTCGCGTATTCGTTTTCTTTTTCTAGAGTAATTAGCCGGTAATTAGAAGACGAGTTGCCACCTCATCACATCAGCACCACTAGCCCAACCAAACAAACTACCAGGCCAGTCAAGCCAAAGGTAATACAAATTGCTATTTCTTACTGATACTGGCTGCAGTTGCACTGGCAATGCAATTATTAATTTAGAAAACAAGACCAGTTTTTCCTCTGTGATGTGAGGGATGGATGGACGAAGAAACGGACAAACCCCCTAATCAATATCAATATTATCATTATATACACTAACCCATTTACCTACACACGCATTGAAAGAATAAAAAGAATGAAGCCATCACTGGCGGATGAAGGAGGTCTATTATAACCATCATGACAGCCATTAAAACGAAAAATAATATATAACTAGGTTTCATGTGTATGTGATGTGGTTTTACATGTGGGGTAGTGACGGTCATATAGTTTGAGTCTTGCTTGATTTTATTTTTTACTGGCCTGTAATAAATAAAGATGCCTGTTCCCTCAGATGTTCGTGTGTGAGCGGAATCTTATGGTGAACCGGTGCTAGAAAAACTGACCGCGACAAACTTTTAAAAAGAAACAGAAAAGTGTTCACACATTTATTCGCTTATTTCAACAAGATGTAATCCACCTCGTTTTACAAGTGTCCAAACTAGATCAATGTTTTTTCACCTAAAAAGATTTATATATTATGCAGTAGCCTATATGACGCATTGCTCTCTAGCAGCCCATTGTCTATTAATAACCCCTATTTTTGGAGCAATGGCAAGAGCAAGGTGAACGAGAGGACATGGGCACATCTTCTTTTTTCATGAACACTTCCACTCTCTTCTCTCTCATGCATACATGCTCATTGTTTTGTTATTTTTACTTCGACGTTTTTTATATTGTGGATGACTTTGAGTTTATTAGCAATGTACATTTATAATGTACTTTAGTCGACTTTCATCATTATCAGCATTTACCGAGGAGCATCGCATCGGTTAGGTATATAAGCTAGTTGTTGTACTTTTTTACTATCAAGTATTGACATCTCTCTCTCTCTAAGAAGTAATTGGATTTTACTCTTTGGCACTGACAATGACGATGGTGATGATATTGCTTCTCCTATTTACCTTAACTAACGTTTATTTGTTTCTTCTTGATGAGTAGAATACCAGAGGAGCTTATTCACCTTCACAAGAAGGAAACGTGCTCGGTTGGGCTTATACAAACAAAAACATACTGATCATCTCATCCCTGCATCTAATTTGAAGGAATCCAATAGTACATAGTGGCATCACCATCATGACTTTTTCACGTGCATAAAATAAACAGTTTTGTTACACAAGAAACATAAAAAAGGAACGGAACCGCTTTACTTGTGCTTCTTCTTTGACTTGGCATCTGTGGCGGATGTTACTTGAATCGTAAATCTTGTTCTAAACTAAATCCGTTTTTATAACACATCCAGCGTGCACATGTCGATTAAAACATGCAAATAGTAGAAAGAAAAGTCGAGAGAGTCTCAAGAGGACAATAATCTTTTCTACCAGCAACTGGGCAAAGTTCACTTTATTGGCAGTTTACAACTTACACTGCTGATATTATGTAGTAATCCATGTGGCCAGATGCATATACCATGTACCTAAATGTAGTTAGGAATGTGCATGTGCATTTAGGTATGCAATGTTCTTTCTTCTCAATAAGAACCAGCTGTGCAAGTGCATTAATTAGCACAAAACACTTATCAACATCAACTCTTTTTTTACCATTAGGTACTATTTATGTAATTTTAAACATTAATGCTTTTGTAGGAAGATACTTTCAGTTTGAGCTGTTGCCACCCGGGTTTTGTTTTGATCTTCCACCAACACCAACCGGTAAAATTTTTTCAATGCTATTTTTTAGTTTGCGTTTAACCTTGCTACTTGTCGCTGTTACCATATAGCTAATGGCTTTCTGTACAGGAGATATCTTTTCAAATGGATTGAATAGTTGTGTTGATGATCATGATGGAACATGCATCCGCAAAATATAAACGCTTTAGAAAAACTGCATCAAATGTAAGCACTTAATATACGTCAAAGCGATTCTTTAAATTGCCAATGTAGTGCATAATATCACTTTTAAAAAATGGCATGTGCCGATGAAAAAAAATGTCCTTGAGAATACATTTTTTGTGTTGCTGTTGGAATGAAGTGCACCGCAAAAAATCTTTTTACCAACGTCACTATTCTCTCTAAAAACAAATTGCACTTGCTTTGGTTTTATGCCCCATGCTGGCTGATATCTGATATAAAACATTTTGTATTGCTTCTTATTGCATTTTTTTGGATTTCTTCACAGCGGTGCGGTATAATATCGTCAGCATGTCGTCCTTCAAAACGAGGAGGAATGATGCACTTTTTCAAATGGGTTTGCAACAAAATATGCAATAATATCTGCCAAGAAAAAGGCAAAATGGCGATATAGTTTTTTCGGGAGATGTTACAATGATGACAATCAGCTGAAAAATATTTTCAGAAGAAAATGTAGCATATGCCTCGATTCGAAGGACATTACGAAAAAAACCGCATCATGATTCATTCTTGATGATGATAATGATAAATATTGTGCTGTGCTGCATTCTTACATAATAAGACAGACAAACAGATAAAATTCTATTTTTTGCTGTTTTAAAATAATGGTTAGCCGGCCTTTTATACAACAGGTAGGCAGAGAGGCAGATACTTTTTTCTCTGCGCATAGCTGCCTACCTGACATTGTTGGCAGAAGCCAGCATCATAAATATAGTCTTCTTGATTGCAATTGCAACCCTGAGAAATATTTTTATGAAGATCAATTGACAAAAATATATGTGCTGTGCACACAAATACACTAACCAACTTTTCCTTCACTTACAACTCCTTAAAAGATAAATAGACAGTGATCTCACTTTCAACCATTATCATTCACGTTCATTACGAAAATGCATACTACCTGGTTTCTATCTGTGCAAGTGTCCTCCTCACATCACATCATTGTCGCTGCTGATGTCACATACCAACTAACATCCCAGGCTACCTCAACCTCAAAACGTTTGCTGCTGTTATCTTGCTGGTTGCATATTGCATGCATATTATTTACGTTGCACTATATACTGACTAATGAATGATATTGAATCTTTGACTGTTATGTTCAATGCCAACTCTAACTCTGTGAAAAATATATTTGTGTTATAGCATCAATGCAGTCCCCTTCACTTTGCGAAAATGGCAATCACATATTTTGCTTTAATCAGTTGCAATATTGGCAACCGAGCTTGGTAATTTGGTATCAGTGCCGATGCAGAATAGTTGATAATGCGTGCAAGATGCCTTGATTTCTGTGATCAGTTTCATTTATAATTTTTTAAAGACTTTTAGATGGATGTAACCTTTCCCTTGAAGCGCTCAAAAAGATGAATGGTTGTGATGAAGAGATGAAATGATGCCTTGGCTTTGATGATTAAAATGAAATAGGAAGGGATCTTAATCGTTTATGTTTTGTTTTTATGTTTCTTTCTGAAAGAGGAAAACAGGAAACACCATGAATCCAACTCATGAACTAAAATAAATGAGATTTTAACTCAATTTTAATCGTGTACTTATAGTATATTCGAATATGAGTTATTACATATTGGTAGTACGGAAAAATAGGTAGTCTCTGAACCATGAACCCGGTCACTTGTACAGTTGTACACATTGATACTTCGATAGCGTGGGTGGTGGTTATTCTGGAAAAGAGGAAGCTCAAGCGCAAAGTAAGGGTTATTAAACAAGCAGGAAACGCCAAAACTACAGAGATTTATATGCAGCATGCAACGCATTATTTTGTAGGTGAGCAGCAGGGAGCTCCGTTGGCGATTAGAAAGGGAAATGTAAAATTTCTTGATAAAAGTTTCTTACCATTGTCCCAGTGTGGGGAGTGGGGGCTACAGGAAAGACTCATAAGAACCATGGCAGCCGCACATTCGTCCATCACGTCGTCTCCACCAATCCCGCTGCCAACGTTACTTACTGTGACCAACGACTGGAACAAGTTTCCGGAACTTGGTCGTCTTTTCCTCGACCTGCATGAAAATAAAAATAGAGGGTTCATCAGAATTAAACAATCACAGGAAGATGTAGAAAGGAAGCTATAAGCTATCACATTTATTTTTAAAGGGCACAATTACAACAAACAGAATTACAGTGCTTCTTACAAAAATAAATACACATTTCCATTCAATGACGCTCTTATCACATCACTTTACCAAAAATGGCTCACTCAAAGTTGCTCAGTAAGTCAGTCGGCAAATCTATTAGCCACCTATTCTTCCAAAACAGCACATTCTACTTTATGCCGCTATACTTACAGATGAAGTGGTGTTAAAACACTTAGAAAATTATACTTTTCATCATGAATATTCGCAAAGAATACTCTTTTTTAGCACCACTTGCAAGTACAAACGTTCTATTATGCGGAAAGCAAACGAAAAGTCTTATATGTGTACAAATAATGATGCTGTGCATAATGTGCCGTATGAAATGACAACATCAACAACACAATCCAATCACCATCATCATCACTCTCTCTATCTCGCTTCTTCTTGACATGTGAAGCGTGTGTCTCTTTTCCTCCATCTCATCTGTCTTTTACAGCCTTTTACATTTTTTGGACACTCAATCCATTCATCCACTATATAGAACCAACCACTGCACTACAACCACTCTCGGGCATAAATCAAGTGCTAATAAGCGCTAATAAAATTGAAGAATTTTCTGTATACTACATAATATATGCCACATGGTGAAAAAAAATATATTATTGGAGATGCGGTCTTCTCTTGCAAAAATAAAGTTTTTTTTTGCTATATACCAACCACCACAGCAAATATTTAACCACCCGCTCGTCACCATCATTGAAAAGGCCTATTTTTTGAAGGCGTCAATTCTGACATCCTCATCTCCTCTCATTTTCTCATAACGATACAACACGTACATATTATACAGATTGCCTTACTGACAAAAAATCATCCAACGAACTGTGCTCTTTTTCACTTGCAACTAAGCTAACTCGTGGATATTCATCTTCGCACATCACATCATCACTACTATCACAATGCAGCAAATGATATTACAACTCAAAACACAAAATATAAGTCAATGCATAAAAATAAAATGATAATACTTGCATGCTAATCGCTTCATGTATGTCGTATTATTGTGCTTTTTAGCTTGCATATCACTTGTCAGAGTCAGACATGTCGTCGCCAGCAAAACCATCAAGCCACCACCAACTTAAGACCTGTTTACGCTTTTTAAATCTGCACACATGCCATAATAGCTAGTTCTGGTAGGTACGTGTCGGATCATTCGGCAAAGCTTTTTTAGCTCACAAAAATAACAAATCATAGTTATCATCGTTGAGTTGTCGTCAGGATCATTTCGCAATTGCTCATAAAATCCCATATAAAAACGGAGATAATTGTGTGAAAGGATGAAAAGAAGGAGGAAGATGATGTGAGCAGTGTTTGTGCTGCTATTTCGGCATCAATGCACTGCAGCAAGCATCTTTCCACTACTTTCACACTTCGTCATGAATTCAACATTTTAGTTTACTGTATAGAGGCTTACATTTTGCAATGTTACGCATGTTCCTAATAGATTTTTAAACGGTTGTTATTAAGCTTTAATGGATTTACACAACAAAGTAGGTTAGGTACTCAAAATAAAAAATATATCCTTAAAATATTTAAACTTCTAGATAAGCTCCCTCTAAAAATGAATCCTAAAATCTCACTTGATAATCCCATAGTGCCATGAGTCGTGACATTATTAGCTTTGCTTATTATATCACAAAAAACACCAATAATCCGTTCACGGTTTTTCCACATTATCCATAGCTCAAGCTCGTTTCAAAAAATCAAATTACTTTTTATGAAAAAGTGTGCCGTATATACAACAAAAAATCCTTCAGAAAATGTTACTCGCTGTGGGTCTAACCAACGGAAAAAGTAGACTAAATAAATAAAAAAGCTCTTAATAACAGCCTTAAATAAATCTTGTTTAATTGGCAAATATGTTTAGTAGCAAGTATATTCATGCAATATCAGAAAAAAGTTTACTTTTCTTTTGAAAATCGAAAGTGTTTATGTTAGTCACGTCGTATAATGTTGCTTTATTGATAAAGTAGGCAACTAAAAATTCCAGTGACGACACTCCTACGTTTTTGTTGCACTTGCACACATGTACTTATCGTAATTAATCATTATTAAGCAAGTTGTTTTTAGGCTAATTGACTTTTGGCATTCCCTGCAGATTTTAAATTATCCATTATTATGAGTTTTATTTCAAAATTTTCTTTTAAAGTAATTTTCCAAAATATATACAAAAAACAAGATTGTGTATGCATTTTATTTCCCAGAGCCAATTTGAAAATCAACAGGCGAGCAGGCACTCACGTTCAAAATTTGAAAAAAGTTTCTTGTTTTTTGCATCATTTTTTATATCAGCATACGCACTTTATTTCAATTGTTCCTCATTATGCTTCTCTCACCTATCGTTTTTGTGATCGTGATTTTTTCTCTATGTGATGATTATTATTATTACTTTATTACAAAATGCTTTTTTGTAAGTATTTGCACCAATACCACCACTAATCTTTGTAAATTGTAATGCGACTGTTGTGAAGATGATGATGCTTTTTCAAACTTTCCATTGTACAACATTTTGTTTTGTCTGTTAGTGCGAATACGAGTGTTTATTGTTGTACCGTTATGCTTGCCTGAGTTTATATTACTATATTCCAATAATATAATTTAAACCTTACTTTATACATAATAGGTATCTAATATATTTATATATTTTTACTCATTGTATTGTTGTTCTTATTATTAAATTATTTTGTTGACTTGAAGCACATATAATTTTTTACTATTGTTACGTTATATTGCTTGTATTCTTCTAGCTGGTAATTTTATTTTTCAGTGCGGTGTTTGTGGTATGGTCACTGCCACTCTCTACCTGCCCAGCAGCAAGCACGTCCACCGCCACTTAAATGTGTGTGTGCGTACCACCTCCACCGGCACAAATTTTAAAGCGCAGAAATTTATTTCAATATTCGAGAGCTCAACTATAAAAGGTTGTCTATAATGATCACAGTGTGCTTAGCATTGCTAAAAGCGTTTTGTTTAGCAAAAACAAGGACAGATTGTTGTGACAGCAGCGGTAGTGGTGGTGGAGGGCATTCTACCATCATGATGAACCGGTACCGGATGCATCCAATGCAACGCAGCAATCGCTGCATAACGAAACAAAAAATAGGTGTGTGTGTGTTTGCCATTATCATTAACTCTTTTAGCATTCCATCCAACACACAAAACAATCACATTACTGCACACACACATTTAATTCAGCCTATCTTCTATTGTCGCAGTGGCTGCTGCTCTACGGTTGTATCGTTGCCGCTTGACATCTACAATAACAACAGCAATTATTATTATTTACTCGTCGTTGCCATTGTTTGCTCCTTGCTGCGTTTTGTCGTTGTTTTGCTATTATCTATTACGTTCCCCACAAAATTCTGTTGCTTCAAACACTACTCATAATAGTAATTACTTATTATAATAATTGTATGCAAATATGGGAGTTTAATTTGAATTTTTTAAATGAAGGATGGATGATGCCAACACTAGCGAAAGAGAACGATAATGCACACACATCAAATAGAGTCACACAGTGTACAACATACAGTCAGAAAATATTCACCAACAAAAAATACAATCCTTCATGGGAAAATAATATCATTTTGTATTAAATTATGCGTTTCTTGAGTTGCGTACAGAGCATAACAATGAAATAAAAAGTAAATTAGTACGACATGTGTAACGTGCTAAGTATTTAATGTGCAAAGCGCGCACATAAAAATATGTTCATATAACACCAAACCCCAATAATAATGTACATTGTTAAATCGAAAAATTACTTTTGCAGTAGTAATATAATGAATGCACTTTATGAATTATCAGGATTAATATTAACAAGTCAACTAAAAAGTTTTCCGTAATGATCTGTGCAGTTCAGAAGAGGTAATAACATTATTATTAAAAAGTATATATCTTTGACGATAATCATTATATAGTTTATTGTGAGTGAGGAGTGTGACTCCTTTCCTTTTAAAACTTACATGTGATCATTTTTTGAGTTCTGAACAAACCTCTGAATAAGTATAAGGTCTCTCCCTCTCCCCATTTTGCTGGCTTATGACTTGTTTCTTTTATTAATATGATTATTACTATTACCACCACTCCACAATGATAAATTACATCCACATTAGTAGAGTAAGCATCATTCTTATTATTAGCCAGGCACAACAACGAGTAACAAAAAACACAAGACTTAAAACAAGAGACTCACACGGGGAGTTTTTAAAATATGGTCTTCTCACTATCCACTTTACTCACATCACAGTTTATAATCGCTTGTCTGATTGATAATCTGCATCTCTCCCTTTAACTGTGAATGGATAACGATAATGGGTAGTATGTTTTGTGTGTGTACTCACGACTATAGAACTCTGGTTATATCTCTGGCAAATATCGTAATAGATCACTCAACCAAAAAAGCTCACTTTGTTGCAGGTTTGGCTTTTGGCCACGCCAATTCACGGTAATAAATCAACGATCATATCAAATTCCATCAAATAGACACACACAGAGAGAGAGAACGCGCATATCAGAGACAGAACAGTGCGCATTACATTATCATGATTATGAATGGTAATGTAGTTTAAGCATTAAAAACAGATTCGCGGAGAGAGAGAATAATAACCTATAAAAAACGTCTGTGTTTATACAAGTCTACGCACAATAATAATAGCTTTTTGAGCTACAATAATGCACAAACATCATGATCATTGATCATCATATATAACTTCATAACAAGCTTGATTTTATTTATATCGAAACAAAATAGAAGGCGGAGATAAAGATAAAAATTGGTTTATCTAATTTAATAACTTGGCTGGTACATTTTAAAGTACGCATATGAAAATGGATTTCAGAGCAACTGTGGGAATTTTCGATTAAAAGATAGAGCTTTGCCTCGCCTCTGGTTTTTAAGGAGGGTCGACCGGCTTCGCCTTGCCAGCATTCTTGTAAAAAATGTAGAGAAGAAATATAATTGTCAGATTTATTGGAAATGGAAGGGAGCTTGATGGAGGTATTTTAAGTCTTCCGACCACTTGTTCACCCTGTTTATATTCTCCTTTATCGGATACAACATCAATTAAAAAAAGTGTGCTTGCGAGTGAACAAATCTGATTATATTATCACAATCATATAAAAAGACTAAGGATGTATTATATTTAGCTTGGAAATATCGGTTCCCTTGCAATGATGCCTTGAAGAATGCAACAATAAACTAATATAATTTCCACTTTTATTATTCATTTGCGTGTCGGGGGTTGCACCTCTACATTTTATTGCTATAATATATTTTATTTCTTGTCTCTGATAAAGCTTGTATCAATGTTGTCGATGAGAGAGATTATCAATTAAACGATTATATACATTTATAGAAAAGTTAATATACTGATAGGTTTTAATATTTAGGTTTAATTTTTTATGATAGGCATATATTTTGCAAATTACTATATTTTTCTTGTCTTTTGACAAAGTACACACAGTTCACACCTCTTTCATTTTGCACAATCACATATTATTTTTAATCCCTGTGTTGTGTACTGACATCGTATAAAAGCAAAATGCACACGAGTACATTGTTTGAGTAGCAAATTCACAGCTCACACAACAAGGCATTCATTTTCTGATTACCTTACACAAAAGATAATCTCATAAGCACTTGAAAACAAATCATGAGTTTTAGGCTACTTTGTTGTACGTGCCTACCAAATATTAACTGATGAAGTACTAATTACATGTTACAAGTGTACTATATAGTAGTCCCTCTATTTGGCCATAGTCGTAATCCATATTGTACAATGTACACATTACCATATTACACCTTGGTCATTACTTTAAAAAAGTAATAATTACTCCGTTAATTCTTCATCCTTTCCCATTAGCTCGCATCTGATAAAGCCATTAGATGGTATATGGAGGGACAGTCATTTTAATTATGAGCTTTAGCTGTCATGCCACAATCACATTCTATCGTCATTCTCAAGCCATCCATACTCCACACTACTTTTTTATAAGATTGTATACCTACGTATTAGCATTTTTCTGCAAGATTGATTCACGGCCGGCTTGTCTGATAGTCTTGTCATGTCATAATTTTCTGATGTTTTCTTATTGCCTTTTGTCTTTGTTTTTTAACTCAGAAATAATGAATCACCACCAGCAAATACGGCAGCAGAGCATTGTTTTTTATTGATAGAATTACTGAATGCAAACCGTATACGAATTTTCCACGTGCAAAAATGCAGTAGCAGCATTAGATTCAAATAACTGAAGACTATTACGTGCAGAATATATACCTATATAATTGCAGACAGTCTCACCTACTTACCTACCGAAACCGAAACAAATACGTAACATGGAAGATATATCGTGTAACGCTTTGCATTAGACTTTTCTAATAAAAAATATGTGCATTAACTAAAACATTGCTTCTCTGTAATCGCAAAATAACATTAAGTTCTAAAGCTAGTGTATAGCAAAAAAGTGTCATCGTTATCATCTATCACTTCAGTAATTATCATTCCATTAAGACTTTTTGCCGTTTTCTCATCGCATTCGCATAAATAAATAGCTAAAGTAACAGGAATATATTTCATTTATAAAAGCGACAACATAACTTATTATTGCAACTTCGTGTGACACTGACGCTTTATGCTTATGTCGCCTTGTACTCTCCTCATTCCTCTGCAACCAGAGTAGTCAGTACCGCACCGCCGTCGTCAACAAGTGAAAGTTTTTACAGCGATGTATGCCGCTGACGCTTATATTAACTGTGTTGTTGCTGCTGATGCGAATATTACGTATTTTTTGCAAGTCTTTCAAAAAATATCATTTGAGTTTTTCTTTATGTTTTCTAGAAAAAATATGCAAGTAGGCACTTCGACGAAGGTAACAAAGTGTGTATAGTCCGTTTCATTAAATGATTATGGCTACTACATATCCCCACCGGTTTTCTTATTCACGTTTTCGAAACAAAACGTGTAAATGCATTCAATTTGCTTTTATGCGTTAAAATGTTGTTGTGATTTTTATCTGTGTAAAAACAATTTATGCCGCTGCGTAGCAGGTTTTTGAGTAGTGTGTCTAGATAACGTTATGTTGTAAGCATGCAAGGTTTTTTTGTTGATTTTGATGATGTGATGTGGTGATTTTTGCACACCTCACAAAACAGCCAATAGAATCACGACTAAGATAAATTGAAGCCCTCCCACTACTCAACTCAAAAAAAGTTGAAAACAACAGATATTCTTCTATCTACGTCACAAAAATAACGTAGCGTATAGCTCAACCTTGTTTTGTATTTCTCAACTCAGTTTATTTACTTTCCGTCTGTGCCTGTTTTAATCTGGCTACTTTGAATAAAAATCATTTTTATAAAGGAGGTGCTTTCCTATTCGAAGTAAACAACTTTAACGATAAAATATATATAGGTCTCTGGTATGTAAATGGAACGATGATGCTGTGGTTGTGAGCAACTGAAAGCAAAGTAGAATCGCAGTAAAGGAACAGGCCACCATTTTTCTGAGAAGTGACTCATAAGAAGATCAATACGCGCTTCATACCCGTTTCAGCGCAGTTTGTAAATACTCTTGAGGGTATACTACGCAGTAGGGTTTTCTAGGGTTTTTGATGCACAAGTGCCTGTTGTGCGCGCAAATGATGTATTTTTTCTTTAAAGGTGCGAGGTGAGCAGAAGCGGAAAAACTTTGTATTATCGATATCTTCATAAGAACTTATATGTCCTTTGGTCATGGAGTACGATTAGGAGAGACACAATAGTAATTAGCTTTATTGGATTGACATAATACAATTTATGGTTTTGTCAAAAAGCTAGAGAGTTTGACGTAACTGCTTGTTTTGCTCATCGAACAGTAATTATGGTTGTGGAAAATGTAATTTACTGGCTTCTGGTCTCCTTTTGGCAGAGGAGGCCAACTGCGCAAAACATATACATGTATATCTAGTTAAAATGAAAGTAGCATAGCAGGAATACTGCTAGAGTTTCAAATCCGGAAGAATGGTGACAAAACCCTATAATTCACATTTGCTTAGGTATACACGCTCTCTCATTCACTAATCCACAAAATATTTCATAGGTTATTGGCGTAGCCTTGAAAATACCGAAAGAAAAATTGATGGCATATGTTTTTCCCATAATAATAATAATAGCAGCAAAATAAATAATAGCATGGAGCATGCCAAGAGGAAAAAAATAAAACAACTGAACTGATGCTTATTTTCTCTGCGATGATGACGATGAGTGTTAGGCCGGGGCGCGGCAAAAACGGAGCAGGAATAACGAAGCATTTCTCGGAACTGGTAAGCCCAGTTGAAGGTCTCTGTCGTTCACTCACGTACTCGTCTCTACCGCAATTCACATAAGGAACACGATACGTCACCGACTCAAAAATTTGTGTGTTCATGAGTAAGGGGATAAGCATAAGTAACATACTCCATTCCGGCATCATCGCGATAAAAAAATCAAACAACCAATATTTTCTTATCACACTGCTATCCCCACTGGGTACATAATTGAATTGATTATTATTATGTAAAAAGTTGTGCATTATTATTATGCAACTATGTCCATGTGTGAAATAGAGCAAAAGCAGAATGTGAATCAACATCAAAACAAAACCAGGAAAAGTTGTTGTTTTTCTTTCTCATTTTTGATGAAAATCTTCATGTGAATCACACCACCTTTCATATACAGCATCACGCCACCAGCAGTTCTGTACCATTATCATCATCTGCAACTACGCATTACTCTTTCCCATGTGACCCTTTCTCCGTCTTTTCTTTTTTAAAGGGAGTTGGACTGGAACAATAAAGGTACACATGCACGTACACTAACAAACCAAAACAGAAAAGTGTTAGTGGCTTTTACTTGGCTTCGCTTCAAGCTTCGTATATTTTTTTCCTTCTAACTTGCTCTTCGTTTCTATTCGAGCTTTTGAGCCGGCTCCGTTCCTCCGGTATTTCCCTACAACTTGTTTTTCTTTTGTTTCCTTTGGATTCTACGAACTCTACGCAACTCTCCGGAATGGAATGTGAGAGAAAGTAAGTGAGAGAGGGAGAAATAAAGGACGCCACGCCAAAAATGCTTGCTGACTGGAGAACGGATTGGACAGAGCAGCAGCGGTAGAGAGAGAGAAAGAAAGGGAAAAGGAGCGGAGCAGAGCTAGAACAAACTACTGACCTAGAAAAGAAAGTCTAGTGTTGGCCTAGATAGATGCACACACAGCCTTGGATATAGGATGCCCGCCACACACAACGCGAGAAATATAGGTAGGTAGAGTTGTATGCATTTAGGGCTACACGCGCTCTCTCCCTACCCACACAACATATAATTCCCCAAATATTAAGGACCTTTGCTCTGCTACCTACCTATAACATAACATTCCCTAATATTGCATTGCATAAGCATTCCCAACGGAATCTTTATATAGATATTCCACACGCGTAAAAATGTTTTCCTGTTTCTTCATGTCACATCAGCATACTACATTGCTGTTTGAGTAGGTACGTGCTCTTGATCCACTAAAAAGTTTAGCTTGTCGTTTTACTGTTTTCTTTCTTCTTGCTTCTGCCAGTCCTGGAGAAAATAATGAGATGCTGCTTTTATGCTTTCTTCTTTACTTCTCTTCTGGAAAAGTAGGCTAAATCGTAGTGTGAATCCCATGAGTTTTTTTTATCTTGAATAAAGAGGCCCAACCCCATAAAGCTGATATAACTTTAGTTTTTTAAAAACTCCATTAAGGCTGCATGTTGTTGGGGGTGGTGTGGTAGTGCATGGCCAGACTTGTAACGACAGAGAGGAGCCACCACGAGAAGTGCGGCGATGAAATGAGGAGGAATTGATGCTGACGATGATGATGACTATGGTTGACCTACTTTGTATCCCTCTTCTTCTCGTGCACAAAATGTAAAGTGTGTACCGTACCCGCATAGCACATAGAGCGTCAAGTCATAGCCATCACACCAGCAGAATATAACAATCATCAGCATAGTCATCTCCCAAAAAATATCTATGACTTTGGTTCCACTTTTGCTCTTTAATTTCGTTCGTTTTGCTATATTCGCTCAGAATATAACAGCGGTAGCAGTTTAGTTCATTGCGAAATAGAAGATGAGCACGAGAGCGAGGCAGAGATTTTGTTTGGGCTTTGGGATTTGAGACATACAACACAGTTGTCTCAGTGTGAACACACGAAATTGAAGCGAACCAGCTTTATCACCATCAGAGCTAAATAGTATATAGGACACGCATAATGGCATTTCTACTTGGTGGTGGTGATGTGCAGGCGAAGCGACCAAGTTATGTAAGAGCTTTTTTCTTCTTAAAATGTCATCACTATCATCCGTATCCAATCCTAGTAACAACAGATTTAGTTGCTTTTTCTCCCACGACAATAGAGAAAAATTATAAAAGCTTTTGTTTTTCGTCTTCGGGTCCCTCCGAATTTTTGCGTTTGTCATTGACAAGTATTTAATCTTATAATGTCATGTATAGCTAAGAAACGGAACATGATATGAGCTTAAGTATGCGTTATAACTATCAAAATCTCAAAATCTCAGCCCATCCCAAAAATTTCTGAACATGATAAAAATTACATTTAACTAAAGAGATGTATAATGTACAGTGAAGAAACACCGGCATTTGTGCAGCCTTGGCCCTGATTTGAGCGCTATGCCAAAATCCTATCTCATCTCTCTTGATTTTTGAGTAGAAGACCACAATGAAACAAACGCCAACACATCTACACATCCATACAATATGATGATCACGATGATATGACTTGTTTCCAAATTGCTCTTCACAAGAATCATTCCTGGGATGTGTATTTTATCATTGCACTCCTTGCCCTCTCTACTCTGCCTGTCATGTACAATTTTTGGCACTCTTTTGTAGTTTGTGTGCGTGCACTCGTCTTCCATCATCACCACTTGGTTGGTAGCAACCGACTTATAGCCTACTACTTATATTTTAACAACTGACATTATGACATGACAGAGAAGAACTGGCAGCAGGGAAAAGACTTATGAGAGCAAATCACCTCTACACACTCCATTCACAATAAACATTTGCATTATTATGCAATGTTGAAAATGATGATGACGAACCTGAAGCCAAAATAAAAAAGTGAGCCCCTCCTTCACATTCTTCTGCTTTGTCATTCCGTCTTGTTTTATTCATATTTCCAAGTCAATTGAAATAAAATAACAGAAAAAAGAGATACAAAACAAAACGTATTTTTCATGCAAATTTTTCTCGGAAGAGGATAACCTCAGAGAAAAGTAATCAGTGCAGGTCACTAGTCACCACCTCCCATCATCTCATCATCACCTCTCTTCTCCCACCACCATCTCATCACCGCAGAAAAAAGTAATGACAGGAACACGGAGAATTAAAAGGGAAATCAGACAGGCATAAAGAGAAAGAGAGGCTACATCACAGACTTCATTTGATGCAATAGCAAACTACAATCACGATGATGATCAACATCATCCTCACTCCAAGAGAAATAATGGCATGGTCATAATAGCCGTCAGCATAGAATTACAATAAAATATATATAGCGTGCTGATAACGACACTGCTACATTATCAACTTGCAACAGTAAAATAATAAGAGCAACAGCAAAATTTAAGGTTTTTTGTTCGATGCTGCTTCATTGTGCAAAAAGAGTAATGTTGCCGGTGGTGGTGAGGAGGAGGATGAAGCAAGAAACAATCTAACAAATGGATTCTGCGATGGATGGATGGATATGACACAACAGTAACATCATCATCAGGAAATAGCAGTCCATTTGCAACTACTACCACTTCACACAAAATAGAGTTTACTTACATTAACATCATTTTCTTCGACATTTCCATTTGTCCTCCATCCATCCACATAAACCACAGGACAAAAATTCACAAGTCAACAACGAGAAGGCACTTACTTCTCTCTTGCTTTTTACATATTTTTGCTCTGCTCTTGATTATAATATCGTTATTATCATCATCAT
>JAQFYG010001811.1:0-17174 GCA_034694325.1 Entomobrya corticalis
AGAGTTTCCAGAACGCGTACAGGGAAGAAGCATAATTTCTGTATATTATCGCATAACGAGTTCTTTTAAGAGCTGTCGAGGGGACGGCGATAATATTTGTTGTCGCTGTAAAAGCCTTTGTATACAAGGGATGAATACGAAGGAAAAATAAACAATTATTGGTGTGGTCTTGATCCTAGGACATTTTATCTCCACGTGCAAATTTCTTTGTTATAAGGTTATCATGTAGGGGAAATAAACAAACTTTTTGATTTTTTTTCGTGAAATCGAAAAGTTTTCTTCGTTTTTTGTACCTTATAATCGTCGTATCCGTGGATTTTAAATGCTCTACGAAAAATTGATCAAGTCACAGGGAATTTAATGTTTTAGCTTTCGATTGCATAGACGTAGTCTATCTTTTTATGTTTAAGATCTTTTTTTTTGTATACTGGTTTAAAATAGGTTTTTGGCAAACGTAATGGTCTTTCAAAGATGCCGTTGCAAAAAATTTTAAAATTCAAACATATATTTTTCCAGTCTTCGACTTCTGGTAAGATCCTTCCATATTGCTTATAAAATAATACTAATTACCTCGTCAACAGATTTTGCTTTCTTTACAGTTGACAGAAACTTATCACCGACAAGATTTGCAATGTACACAATCATAACAAAAATGTTGAATTCAAAAACAAAAGACAGTCTCAGCGAAAAGAAGAACCAGCAACGGATAAAACTTTTAAAGAAGCGCCATGGAAACCATAATATAATATTTAGAAATGTTGCGTTTGTTATTGAGAGAAACAAGTACTCAGCTGATGTTATAGTTGAGTTAGTAGCTATACCCATGACCTCTCTTTGATGAGAAGATACCAACCCTTGTCCAAAATTCACTCCAATTATTACCATGACAACCATACAAAGTTTTAGTTTCCAGTGTGTATACGTACTTAGATCGTATTTGCTTAAAGAATGATCTAAATCCAAAATAATACTTTGTCTTGACCATTACAAATACCAGCTCAAAGTGGTAATGCTAACTTCACTACAGAATGCAAAAAAGGATAACACATGAGCTGCGGTACCCGTCGTTGTTGTAATTAATTGATAAGCATTAAAAAATCCAATTATAAACGCTCCCAATTGAACAAAAGCGCAAATAAGTTTGGATAATTTGCACCTGTTTTGCAAGCAATAGACCGACGTCAACAATATATCGCCATCGTGTTTAGCTGATGGTTTCAAAGTAATTCGGAAAGGTATTAAATGAAAATTTGCCAGGACGTGAATAAGTGAGCCGAGATATACTGCACAAGTTAGACGTTCATACCCTTCAATTCCAAAAATGTAAAATAATATACAATCAAGAATTGAAAAAGCCTTTGAAATTTTTGCAGTCATGATAACATGCAGTCAGAAATGAAAGAACCCAGATTTTTTCTGTATAGTAATAATGAAATAGTCGAGCCGCTGCATAAAGTTCTTTTAAGCATTATTATGTATATGAAACTAATGAAATAGAGTTTTGAAACAAATTAAATGGGTAACCAATAATGAACCAAAAATGTCCTTTTTCTGGTAAACAAAACAAACATTTACAAAGATAAAACCTAAAAAGTTGAACACGATATTTTTATGTGCGTTTCAAAGTAATACATTATTTATTACTAAAATTAATTGCTTACCTAATGTTTAGGAAAATTTAATGCAAACAATATCTTAAACCAACAAACTATACGTGAATTAAGCAAATACTAATTACAAATTCTCATCTTTGCATTTTTTCATGAAAAGAGCCTATAGAAATAGTAACATTTACAAAATGCCTTATTTCTTTGCTTATCAACCTTGAAAGATGTTTGCGGCAAAATTACCGCTATTTTCTACATTATTTTGATGAACGTTTTGCAATAAAAAAGCGGTTGTTGCTGAAGTGAGATACCTTTTCTGTTTTCGTCGTTTTTATACATTGTGTTCTTTTATTCTAGTTGTTATTTAGAAAATACCCAAAAATAGTAGCAATTAAAACTGCAAAGTTTGTTTTTCACAAACATGTTTTTGTTATTTTACTTAAGCGTTTAGCATGGAGTATTTGTGTCAACAAAGTAAGTAAGCCAAATCAATAAAAACATTTCCGCCTGTCGTTAACACACGTTGGTATTCTTTTGATACGTGAGAGTTGAGAAACTCAAATATTTCTTCTGTGCCAGTTTCTAATAGACTTTAAAACTCATAAAAAAGCACAAAACAATGTACATATTGTCTGCCGATAAGTTTCGTAAATTATTCCCCTTACATTCTCCTTGTTTCTTAAAAATGGAGATATTTAAACTTTTAGGATACTTGCTATTCCAAGTTGTAGTCATGACACCGTATAAAATGGAAGCAGCTAATAAGTCATATTTTATCATCAAGACTCCCTCAAATAAAAACACGCAAATGACTCAACCCAAAGCGGAAAGAGACTCTGACTTCAATGCGCACATTTCTTGGCTGGCCACGTCAAACTGCTTAATTTTAGTGGATAACTTTCTCGGAAAAGATTTCCTATCTCCAAAGCTTCCCATCATTTTACGAACATACGATTCTGGAATACTAAATTTCACAAACAAAAGGGAAAGGCACATTGTAAAACTGATCTGGAAACCCTCGGAATTAAAAGTCTTCAGTAAACAAAACTGTGTCAGTAACTGTCCATTGTCTAAATTTAGAGTTGGAATAGAATTCTGCGCCAACGGTATGGACACGATAACTGACTTCTGCGTCAGAATTGACCGTGTATTATTTGCAGTGAATTCAAGGCCATGGCAATGCCAAGTTCATCTTTCCATTGACCTACCAATTTTTCAAAATTACAACAAAATGGTTAGGGATACGCACAGAATTTATTTTCCGCCAATATTTGGTCTTTTGCAACCAAATTCCGATTACTCAAACGAATGGCCGTCAACCACACCAAACATTTTCATTCTTCTATCAAAGCAAACATCTCATGAGAATCAGACAACTACAGTGGACAAAGTTATGACTGCATTGAATTTTCAAATTTTTGGTGAATTTCGAAGGACACATGCAATTATTATACACTGTCACATAGAATTCATTCACATATTGTGTCCCAGTTGTCATAAGACTGGCTATAAATTTCTGATTTCATTAAAAGAACTCAACGTAGCAAACCTTTTTTCCTTTCTACAATCCATTGCATTTCAATCGCCAAATGATCGTGTTAAAATAAGTCCATTTTATAGTGGCAGTAGTACCACTAAAATTAAATATTCAATAATCCAACATTTTGCAACTTGCGAGAATCACATTTCGCACCGCAGATCTAGAATTGGCTTACCATATAATACTGGCAGTGACAAAATTGCGCATGCATATGCACATGAGCTGCAATCTGTCTTTATAAATTACACATATCAAATATCAAAATCAAAATTAACTTGTATTAATGGAAAGATTATAAACTCAGTAGAGTCTTTCGAAACCGATTGGTTTGATTGGTTTAATCTAAATAAATTTAGCCTTGATACTCTCACAAGCTCAGAAAAAATTTATACAAACAACTTGTTTGTAACGGACAACATTACATCTCTCCGTTTTGTTAGTTGTGGCCAAGGCGCTATGCCAGTTTTACCTTTCCATGAGCTTACAAATAGCTATCAAAGCAATGCCTGGTATGTATTTATTTTAACTCTGACTGTTCTTACAATTCTCCCGACTTGGTTTGGAAGACCAAGTTGTAAATCACTAATGACTTACTTAGAAAATTTGGAAGTTGTTGTTCGACTGGTCTTAGGAAAAGATACTAATTTTGAAATTGGGGGTTTGAAACATGTTGCAACTTGCATTATTACCTTGTCATTTTCTTTGTCTGCTATTGTTTTAAGCAATGCTTACTTTGGAGAAAATATGTATAGAATAATTGAACCCAGAAGTGTGAAGCATTACGAAAAATTAAGTGAGCTTATCCATGATGGTTTTAATATCTACACTAGAATAGTGACTGTTACAGATAATTACGAAAGAATGTTTCGGCGCGGAATAAAGGTAAATGCTAGTGATAGGATTAGGCGACTTGAAATTACGGGATACAGATCCTGTCCTGTAACTATCAGAACTGAAATTCATGAACTCAACTTTTTTAGATACGATGAAAAACTAGAAAGATCTGAATATATGCTAGTTAATAATTCAAAGATTTTTCCTGACACATGGAATACTACCAAGTCTTTATATGGCAATACACCTATTAACGTACGACACGATTCCGGTATACAGAAATTCAACAAATTTGTACAAAGCGTTTTTAGTGCAGAGCAAAATATTCTTACTAAAGCTTTAAAGCAATGCAAAAAGACTGCATTAGTTTTGCCGACAGAATTGTGTCACAAGCTTGCCATGAACGTGTCAAAAACAGAGATAAATGCAAACAGCCATGTCAGCGTTGGAAAGGAAATATATTTTCAATATTATCACATATTTTACTTGTATGGAAATCTGCCACCCTTTATCGTCAGAAAATTGAAACTGTTGAAAGTGGCTGGAATCATGGAATGGTGGCAAGGGTTTATTGGGGACGGATTTAAATCTGAATACAAGAATGCTGAACTACCGACTTCACCTACAATGACTGGAAATGTACTTGTCATCTTTGCGGTTCTTTTTGTTGGGCTAGGATTTACCTGTATACTATTTGGAGTAGAATGTTTGCTGTATTTTAAACATTGGAGGATTAAAAGTATACTGCACCAATTTATTTTAAAAGTTAAGCTTTTGCAACAGAAATTCAAAAAATTTTTGCGGTTTTTGCAATGAAAGATTTTCACCGCGTCAGTAAGGCATAGTAATAAAAAATCAACTAAATTAATCATTAAATCTAAATCAACTCAGATTCACTGAAATTTTTGAAATATTGTTGTTTTTAATTTTTGTTAAATGGAAAAGAAGCTGTATTTTTTTAAATCTTTTTCTCTTTCCCTTAAATTTGTTAGTTAAGGTTATTGCTTGATGTATATTATTACCTGAAACAATTTTGCTGTTTGGGGTAATATGAAAACTTGTATTTAATGGATTTATGGATTTTTTCTTTAATTTATGACATCCAATTTAAAATGTAATTTTGACAAAATTGTCTCTTTGCATGCATGTATTCGAAACAATTAAAACTGAAGCTTCGGAGTTTTAAACACGATCCCTTCTATAGCAAAAGGATAGCGTAATATCCCTATACCCTTCATTTTTTTAAAGCAATTTTAGTGTAGATGGAATGAACTACCAAATAAGTACAGTCCGATATTCCAGCAAACATTTTCGACTTCATAGTTACAGTAGACTTCACGAATAATGCTTTTGTAAGCAATTATTTTCAAACATTATCATGTAAGACATTATATTTTCCAAATCCAATCAATATTCAATAACTACATTGGTTAAACTCTTACAGGCTCAACGTTTCATATATACTCTCACGCGATCGTTTAAAACCTTACATCGATATTACCAACTCGTAAGCAATTTTTAAAATCTTCCCTATAAACAGTACTTATCCATTGGCTCGTAAAAATTTCTTAAATACATATTGAATATTGAAAAATAAACTTATCGAAGGAATTTTCAAAAGCAATATTAAATAAGGTTCTATATTTGAATAAATTTAAGTGAAAATTTCACATTTGTGTTAAAAAAATCTACAGATGCAAACGAAGTAATTCAAAAAGAATTAACGGGAAGTAAAACGTGCCACCTAGCAAACACGCAAGTACTCTAATAAGCACATAAAACATAAAAAATGAAGACGAACAATATTTTATTAAAAATCATTTTGTTTGATTTTCTGCTCATTGCAACAACACAAATGAGGAATCAGAAAAAACCAAATAACTTTATTGAGATCACAAGTTTATCACATCAAAAGTTTCAGTTGAACGAACATGAAGGAAACTTAGATCTCAATGAACATATTGCTTGGCTTTCAGAATCCAATTGCTTAATTCTACTTGACAATTTTCTGGGTAAAGACATTTATCCTCTTAGACTTCCCATTCTTCTCCGGACTTACGATTCAGCAATTTTACACTTCATGACAACGCCGAACCAACCTAAATATAAACTGATATGGAAGTCACAGGAATTAAAACATATTACTAAATCCAACTGCATAAATGACCGTCCGGTGTGTAAATTTAGAGTTGAAATCGATATTTGTCACGATGATGTGATCAACACGGCCGACTTTTGTGTAAGGATTGACCGCTTGGCGTTGTCGTCAACATCAAAGCCCTGGCAATGCCAAGTGCATCTCTCTATAGATCTTCCTGTTAGTAATAACCGATTGGTCCTTAAAAACGGATATGTTTATTTTTCTCCAATATTTGGCCTCAAGGACAAGTTTCCCGATTACACAAGGGAATGGCCGTCTACTAATCCAAACATTTTTATGCTCATCTTTGTAACCACAGAAATCAACACGAAAGTTGACACGACAACAGTAATGGATGCGGCATATTTCCAGATTTTTGATGAGCAAACCGCAACCAATGGTATCATATTTTACAGTTTATTTGATATATCGCGGAAAGCGTCTAACCACGTAGTCTTTGTTCTGTGTCCAATGTGCTACAAAACACATTATCAGCTTCCTGCTTCACTAGAAACAGTAAAACGGATGAATGAGTTACCTTTTTTGTCGTCGATTGCATTTCAGTCACCAAATGATCCCATCATGATCATTCCACAACTTCTTGAAGCTAATTCCAAAATCTTGTATTCGATAACTCGACATTTTCTAAATTGTGAAAACTACATTTTAAAATCCAAATCAAGAGTAGGTATACCATTTGAATTGGCAACAGATAAAATAGCACACGCATATTCTCATGAACTACAATCGTCCGTGTTTAAAAACTACACATATCAAATACTTGGTACAAATTCAGTTTGCCAAAACGGAGAGATCGTGGAATTATCAAAGATTTCGAATGATCAGGTGTTATTTTATCTCAACTTTATTACTTTTGAAACATCTACAAGCTCCGGTAAACCAATCAGCACAAATAATCTACTCGTTAAAGACAATATTGCACCTGTCCGGTTTGTGAGTTGCGGCAATCGCACCTTACCAGTTCTCCCATTTATTGAACTTGTAAATGGCTATGACAACAGTGTCTGGTACTCTTTAATTTTGACGCTAGTCGTACTTACTATTCTACCTACATGTTTCGGAAGACAATACGCTAAGTCAATCACAGCTTATTTTAAAAATTTAGATGTTTTGATAAGACTGGTTTTAGACCAAGTTGCCAGACGACAACTTGGGCCTTTTGAAAACGATGCCACTCGTATACTTACCTTGTCATTTGCTGTTACTGCCATTATTTTAAGTAATGCATACACAAGAGAAAACATTTACAGAGTTATCGAGCCCAGAAATGTACAACATTACAAAACATTTGATGAACTTATTCATGAAGGTTTTACTATTTACACCAGGGTCATATCAGTCGTCGATATCACTCACATGGTGAAAAAATTTGGAGATAAGAGTGAGGACTTTATTACGCCACATAATATTATAGTTGGAGGCAAATTTAATCCCGTTGGTATACACAGTGAAATTCACAAGCTAGAGTGGACAATGTCTGAGTATGGTAGAAAGCCAACTAAAACCGAAAAAGCGCTAATAAACAATTCACAGCTATTTTCCAATACATTAAATACAGTTAAATCCCTTTATAGGAAAGTACCAATATACACTGTCCAAGTATTCAACAAATTTGTCATGGATTTAATGAACAAGGATCAAAACAATCTGTTCGAATCGCTACAAGCATGTCAAAAAATGGCAATAGTTCTTCCTACACAAATGTGTCATCAGTTTGCCAGAAAAGTTTTAAAAAGCAAACTAAACAAAGACAACTTTGTAAGTATTGGAGATGAAGTATATTTTCAATCCTTTCATCAATTTAAAATGTATGGAAACGTAGCACCGTTTATTATTAGAAGAATGAAGTGGTTACAAATCTCCGGAATAATGGACTGGTGGCAGGATTTTATTGCAAACGGGTTTCAGTCTGAATACAAAAAGACGAAAGAATTAAATGTGCCCACAATGGCTGGAAATGTACTGGTTGTATTTACTGTTCTGCTTGTTGGTCTAGCGGCTTGTTGTATTATTTTTGTGATTGAATGTTTAGTACATTTAAAAAAGTGGAAGATTAAATATTACTGGCATCAAATTGTTTCAGAGGTTAAGCAATTGCAATGGTGTTTAGGAAAGTCGTGTCACCTAATTGGCAAAAGAAAATAATTGTCGACTTTATTTGTTGTAAACAATATGTATTAATAATTATGTTTTATTTTAACTAATAAATTAAGAATGTGGAATGTGAATATAATTTTTTTTATAACTTCAGGTTTTAAATGAAGAAAACAAGCTTTATTTTCCTAGCATTGTTATAAGGCAAATCCTTTGTCATGATGTATTGTATTATTGAATCACTACTAGCCATGTTTGCTCCTTACTCTGTAACAGCTAAAACTCATTTGAAAGATTTTTAAGTGTGTGTACGAAAATTTTATGATGATGTTACTATGAGTTGAGTACACATACCTGACCATGTAAATTATTTTGGACCCTACAAAATACTCACTTTACGTCAGAAAAATCCTCATACGGATAACTGAGGTCGTATTTTCGAATTCTAGGACATGTGAGCATTTTGCTTGTGTAAAAATCGGTATTTACTAGTGACAAATAAATACAATTTATTGTTATAATTACTTGTTATAATTGAACATAAAAAGACAAAAAACTTACTTGAAAGAAGTACACTACAAGCATATTGTGTAATAATAAATTAGTTGATTTTAGATTAATACGACACCGTCAAAATAAATTTATTGGAAAATTTGAAAATTATATATCAAATTATAACCTTACAATAATACGTTTGTGGTCCTCAGATTTAGAATTATCTGCTATTCAAGGTGATAGATTTCACGATTTTGATTACAACGATAATAGTGTATTACATTATACAAATTTATCACACAAAAGCACAAAACATCATCATAGCATCAAAGCAGATGCTTTATTTAAAATTATTTATCTTATTCCTTCTCATAATAATATTAACAATTATATTATATTTATGTGCAAAACTGTAGATGCAACTGCAAATCAATCTATAATGTTCATACTTACTTGACGAATAAATTTGCTTGGTTTTTCCGTAAAACAATACAAGTGAGATCTGCCAAGCAGATAAATAATTGTATTCTATTACAAACTTAAATGTAAATACAACATATTTTATTGCTAATCAAATAGATAATAGCTATACATTCCTTATTAAACAAATAAAATGTTATTTTAAACGTGTCATGATTACACTTAGAAAAATAGATAATAATTTTGTGTTTAAATAAAGACATTCCTATTTACGCCATGTTGCACCAATTATATCAATCTATTGAGAACAGCTCTGAAAAAGCCGTGTTTGTAGAAAAAGCAATTGAAACGGTTTCTAAAACAATTTGAAATTTAAAACCCTTTAAGTACACTTTTTCAGCATGTATTGAATTGTGTTTTTTGAAATATTTCAATTCTCACCTAAAATTTCAGCATCTTCTCGGCACATTACTTTTCACCATTAGCTACACAAGTTCTAACGATAACGACACAGTCTCACTTTCCCCGGTACAAGCTTTTCCAAGAAACATAGCATGGCAAAAGGGAAACTGATTTTATTCTCAGGATTAACGCTTCTTCTCTGGCTGGAAACAATAGAAGGACTCAGATTTCATTCCAAACTGGACAACCTAGAGGCTCTGATGTACGGTATTGCCAGCATAAATATGATCATTGCTAAATGGGTCGCTATTCAAGAAACCCCAGCAATTGTTGAAATGCTCAAACTACTCTAAACTTTTTAGACACGAAATGGTACTTCAAAACAGTTATTATTTTATGGCAATATTTTGTTAAAATTTAAATGTTTTAATAATTTCTTGAAGGTTCCAGACTTAAACAAAATCTCAATTTGAAACGATCGGAAATATTATTGATTCAAGTCACGCAAATAGCTGGAATGCTTACGCCAATCACTCTAGTGATTACGTACACAATTCAAAGATGGCTGTAATCTTGTCACCCGGCAACCTATACTTATTTTCTACTCCCGGATTGTCGTCAAGATTATGTCACAAAATCTGAAAACATCGACTTATCTTCATTTTTAATACTTTCTGTCATCAGCATAACCGGATGGTGGCTCCTAATTGATGCTATCGGAACTTTCACATTTCAAGCTTTCCAGATTTCAATGTTACAAAGCTCTTGCTTCAGATTCTATATCAGATGTAGAACGAAAAGAACTATCAAGCGTAGTACCCGTTACCAAACATTAGCAGTAAAAGAAAACCTTAAAATATATAAAAATATTCAAATTCTCGTGCGATTTTTCAATTTGATTCAACAAGATGCAATACATAATTGTTGCAATTATAGTATTAATAGTTTTTACTTTCATTATTTGTTTTTATGCTATTTTATCATCAACTCTCACTCAACATATCTATTCCCCATTTACTTTTGTTTCTATCCGGCTCTGTGAATGATTTTATCGGTATTATTGTTTGCTTTGGGGCATTCAGAGAAGTGCATAAAGTATCTAGAGAATTTCTGAAGAAAATGAGCTCAACTGTGAGAACATTGTTCTGTAGCTCAAATGAAATAAAAAATTACGAAGAAAGCTTCTTATCAGATTTATCAGCTCTTTGCAGCCATTAAAAGTCAGAATTGGTTCTGTCAACTATGTATGTTGATAAGATGACGCCGACTACTCTTTTACAGTTTAGTATAGCGGATATTGTAAATTTGTTGCTACTTGGAAAGCAATTATATCTCTTTTAGCGTTGTGAATACAAATAAATTGTAGCGATGAAAAGTGTACTTCAAGAAAACTGTTATATTATAATGCTTTTTACTGTTTTGATCAAGTGAAAAATGAATTACAATAATTACTAGTTCTTTTATATTTTAAATATGATCATTTATCAAACGAAATATTTACCCAATCAAAAGTGTGTGGGTATGGGACAAATGTCTGCATGTGTATCTGTATAACTGTGAATCGGTGTATACAACCTCTAGCGTCAAGCGTCCTAGATGACGAGAATTCAACGAGAATCGCTTAGTGACCCCAAGATAAAACAAACTTATAATAATATTATACATACAAAAGGTATGTCAATAATCTAAAATTATTGTAGCATCGTTCAGATCATCCGTTTAAGTTTTAATATTTATTACAGACTTCAAAGTATTCGTACTGTAAGTAAAATTTTAAAGTAAGTTGCACTGCAGCTCTTTTTACGAACATTTTATTCAAGAAATTCGTAACTTTGGTCAACATGAAATACACAGTAAATGGAGACAGAAATTTATGTAACAACAAATTAATATTTTAAGAATAGAATGGAGAATAGATACAATATAACAATCAATATAATACTGACATGTACTTAGATATCATATAACCTTCCACTTTCAGCGAGTAAATAATTACAAATCACAATAACAATAGATTACATTTTAAGATAACAGATTAGACCATACAAGTTAAGTTGTGTTTTCTTGGTTAGCTTATATTTAATTAATTAAAGGTAAGGCTTTTGCTAGTACATTGCATCGCCTCATCACAAAAATATAATCCATCCATTTTGCTGCCACCACTCTCCCGACAACTTTCACTGTCATAATACCGAGTACAAAGTTAGAAAGCTAATTTACCAAATTACAATGGGAATTGTGACATGGTGGAAATATGAAAAATAATATCACGCGTTTTGCTTATTTCAAGAAAATAAATTAGAACTATAAATGAATCCATGAATTTCAGTTCCTTTCTCTCGCTTCCATCTTTCCGTCATTGGTTCCGATGGCTGAAATATAAATTCAAACAAAAATGCAATTCAAACTAAATTGAAAAGCTCACATTTAAATTTTTTCCGAACAAGCAAGTTAAAAGAAAAGCAAGTTCTTACAGAAAATCGTCCATTAAGATGTAGATTGACGAGATTTGGCATTTTGAGGAATGCAAAATGAAAGGCCAGGTCGGAAATTAGGGGCTCGTCCGCTGGTGCAGACCCAAAAATGTTATCCTCCAAAGCAAGGCACTTTAAGGCTACGAAATTATCAGAAAATTATATTTGTCGTCCTTTATGATTTAATCATTAATTAATCTATTCCAGTATAACTAACCTGTAAGTTTCCGAATAAAAGGAAAGTCACGGTCATCCTTCACGTCCAAAACTTTCAAATAATCAGGACTATTCTTGAAGACCGTGATCAATTCCAGTGGTATTCCAATTAAAACAGAATCCCAATGACCTGAACGAAAGTGATCGCCAGGAAACAATTTCACCGCAATCGCCAGCTTTTCCAAAGACCCCATTTCCGTAAACAAGTACTTCAGTCCACAACTCGGTGGTCCATATCGTGTAATTTTGAGATTGACTATGTTTGGAAACGCCAAATGAAGATTTATCATCCTTTCCATGGTAAACGTCACTGGAACCTCATCCTCCAACGAGACAACAAGTGTTTGGACTAGTTCAAACCTAGAGTTATCGGTCCACTTGGAAAGCATTGTGTCCAATATCTTCAGTTCACTCACTTCTGGCAACTGACTTTCCAGATGGTCGATGCCTTCAACGAATTCCCAACAAGGAGACATGACAGTCAGAGCTTCAAGTTTTGCCATGACAGGAAACTCAAATAAATCCGGAATACGTTCAGGATAACTAAAACTGTTGAGGTCGAGTGTGCGCAATTTTGTTCGAAATTTATCCAAAATCCGGAAAATCGTTTCACCAGAGTAAGCTCCCATTTCTGCAAGCAAACGTAAACTGGTCAAATTTGGCAGGTCATTGTTGATGAGCAATTGCAGATCTGATTCCTTCACTCGAGAATCCAAACACAGTGTCGTAATGGTTTCTGGGAGCACCAAATATTCAAATCCAAAGGGAATAGGAGCCCCAGCAACGGCCATCATGAAGATAAGCTCTTTTAACTCTTCCGTTTCTTTTAAGATGATCTGCAAGGGGTACATGGAATGCCCATCCACTTGATTCACAGCAGATGAATCGTGAATTCGTTGATGAAAAAACTGGACAGCCAAACGCTGGAACTTGGGCAGCGAAAAGGAGGGAAACGTAAAGGGCAATGAGTTGTTTGTTGGAAATGAAAGAGTGAGATAAGTCATGGCCTCTCAGCACGAAACTAGACAGTCGGACATATTCTTGTAGTTTTCTTTGCGAAAAAAATCGTGTAACAGCATTTAACCAAATGTAGGAATGAAGTCGGGGAGGCGATTGGGTGACGTCAGTGCACTAACAAATCGATCCAATAACTTTCCTGCGCCATTATTCTCCATCTGGTTATTTGGCATCAAAGATACCGAGTTTTTCTTATCCAGGATCAGCATAAACGTGGGCTTTCGGAACTTGCGCATGGAGTCAGCTGTGGTTTGGAGCCAGTTTTTTCGAGCGAGTCGGAGATTCTTCATGTCTGTTCGAGAAACCTTGCCATTGGGATGAATCACATATTCAAGAATCATCTCGCGTAACTGAAAAGAAGATATTAGAAGGTTTCAAAATTAAACTAGTTTATAAGAGAACAGAGCTTAGATATATTGCACATTTTACCATGTCATTCTCGAACATCTTTGCTGATAACTCCTCCGTAATTTCACGCTCAATTTGCATAGCTTCCGGTGCAGGTTCTTCCGGTGGAGGTGGGGGCACAGAAGGAGACGGAGCCGGACCCAGGCAACCAACTGGAACAAACCGTTGGCTTTGATTCTGATGGTTATTTGCCATATTTAACAACAACGGATAATCACTTTTAATTAAATCACTCAAGCTAAAATTAAATAGGCCTTGTTCAAATTATTTATATGCACAATTTTTATGAAATGAAAAGATGAAAGCAGCAACCACAAATACAGCTGCTTGTATTGTAGCTGTGAATATAAGTCCTTGAGAGCATTGAGCAAAAATAGCAAATTTCGTAATTATTTTTAATACCTGTTTTTTTGTGAAAATGTAAATAGTAAATGCACTCAACACGGTCGGAAAACACACAATAACAAACCATACGGATCAAAGTTCAAAAAGAAGTAGGGATTGTATATCGTGTTGTGTGCTTGGTTGTTTGTGGATGCGGCGGGAGTGCATTTGATTTGAAATTTGATTTAACTTCTCATATTAAAAATTAAAATTAATAGTCGGTTGTATTATCTTTTGGATTTTTATCTTTGATCATTTTTCATGTCACAAGTTCACAAAAGTGCCTTTTGCCTTTACAATTATTTTTAATCAACTATTTTGAGTTTCAGTGTTTTCTGTGTGAACGGAGTTATAATTATAAAATGCCACCAAAACTACGAAAAAAGGGGGACAAGGGATGGAAAATGGTCCAGAAACGTCTTTCCGGTTATCAATTCTTTCTGAGGGAGATTCTGGATGAATTGAAGGCAAGATATCCGGATTGCAGTATTGTGCTCTCTGACGTGAGCAGGTTGAGCGCTGGGACTTGGCAGATACCTCAACAACTAACTTTTTATTTCTTTCAAAACTACCTCCTCTAATAAATGTTCTAATAGGCTAATTGGTGTCGTTGTTTTGTATTTTAGAACCTTCAGGGTCCGGTCAGACAGCGTTTTCAAGATGAGGCTGACCGTATCAACAAGGTTAACTTTAAATGTGAGAACAGGAAGTGGAAGAAGCAGGAGAGGATTCAGGGGCCGAAGCGACCATTGTCACCCTTCATTTGGTACTGTAAAGAAAATCGTCCAATGGTCAAGAAGGAAACTCCGGGATTGACGATGGGTCAAATTTCTACGGTTCTTTCGTGCATGTGGGCCCGTGCTGATGAGGCGACTAAATTGAAGTTTAAGAAGACTTCGTTGAAACAACTGGAACTTTATCTGAAGACGAGAAAGGTAGCTAAAGTTTGTATTTTAAAAATCAAATTCAGTCATTGTATAACTTAACTGCCACTCAATATATACTAGCAATTGAAATTATAATATTATCTGTGTAATTTGCAGGAGTTAAATGAATCCAAGGCAGAACAGAAAGCGGAAGAGGATGGAGAAGAGGAGGAGTCCGGACTCGGAGAAAACCAAATGGAGGTGGACGGTGGTGCACCCAAGTCTAGTCAGGCTGGGAGTGGATATCGATCAGCAGCAAACTGATATTGGCATGACATTAAAAACAGCATTTAACGATGTAACCGTAGCTATATGTATTCGATCAATTCATCAAGAGCTGTGTAACGATTAAATTTCCATTGTTTCAGGCCAAACATGCGGTTAAAGATGCTGATGAAAAATAAATGTTATATGTGTTAAAGTAATTTCAGTAAAGTTAATATCATTTTTGCTCGGTTAACTAATTTCGTACAATTCCGGATTAGATTCCACGAAATGTTTCAATTTTTTATGCACCTTTCTATTCTCGCATTCAAAAATATACGAAGTAGTTATTGTTATGGTTATCAAATGATTTATCTACGTATCTATCCTTTATGAAGGCTTGACAGTAATTAATTAGCAGAAGAAACCAAGTTCATTAAAACCCTATATTCCATTTACATTTACGCAACCACATTTACAGTTACATAATTGTACATTAGTGAAGAGGAGACAATAAATTTCATGCATATTACTTAATGATCTATAGATGTCAGATGCAAACTTAAATAAAATCAATTTTAAAATATTATTTGGTATTTATAAGAGCAGTTTATTTTAAATTCGTTACTGTTCTGAAAACTATTCGCAATTTGCTAATAAAATATTTATAGTTAAATCATGCAATAAAATATGCATTCTCATAATACCCCGTTTTAATGCTCCGCAAGTTTCTCGCTGCCATTTTTCAGTTCATTCAGTTAATTTCAATATCCATCATTATCATATGAAATTACATCATAATTATTAAAATGATCATTGTTCCAAAAATATCAAGACAGAAAACATCATTTCATTGGTACGGTCGGTAAATACGAGCCATCCCGTAACCTGGAAATTTCTTGCTGGAGCAATCTGCCGGCAAGTATTTTCTCTTTGTTTTCATCAACTCACATTTCACGCATTTACTGTTTGTGTTTAGCGTTTATACAAGAAAGAAAGCTCGAAGCTGTTCTTGTGTTCTTGCCTATTGTTGCTGGAATGCTGGACCCTACCTGTTCTGTTGTAGAGAAAGGATAATAAACATTGATCATTGATCGTTAGTCATCTAATTGTTGATTGTGATTTTAATTGTTGGTGAATGGTAAACTATCTTACAATTATCAAATCAGTTAAAGTTGAAGTTAAACTAAACTATTTAATTGTGAAATTGGAGGTGATTAATTGCGTTTATTTGTTATTATTTTGGAGGTTATTTACTGTGATCAGAAGTCAACTGTACTGTAAGCTTCAAGTGTAATTTAATGACTAATGCTTTTCAACATTTAATTGTCAATTGTAGATTCAGGATTGCAGCAGACGTTGGACGAGAGGTCAAGGCCAACTGTCAAATTCGTGAAAAGAATCAGCTGCAGCTGGTGTGTCGTTTGTCATTTGTTGAAGTTGAAGATCGTGATTCTCGATTTTTTAGATTTAAAGATAAGGTATATAGTTAGTTTTTAACTACAATTTAGATAATTAATTACAACAACAGATATGAGTCATATATACTTATAAACTTTCTTTATCAATTAATGTATTTTTTGTGCATTTTTACAGAGTACAGAGGATTTTTTTGGATACAATTCATAGTTGAACGGGTCATTCATTACCGATAAGGAAGAGCTGTTACAAAACAAATTCTCAACTGCATTGTTTTGGCTGTTGCTCATCTTCTCTCAAAATTCAAAGCTGATTTTTTAAAAGTGCAATTTATTTTACACCAATGGACCAAGCACCTCCTTCTCAACAAACACAACAATCGGAAGGACAAGGAGGACCTGCAGCTGTTCAAAGTGGAGAACCAGGTACAAGAATACTGGAGAATTCAATGATGGATAACATCTCAGTTGGTGCCGTTGGTGAACCCTGGGAGATCATGGAAAGTGAGTGTGGAGTCTCGGAGGAGCTGTCTGATAAAGTGTTCGAGAATAATTTGGTAAGAAACGTAATCTC